>RJWM01026728.1:0-27682 GCA_004363535.1 Dasyprocta punctata
CTGCATAATAAAATTTTCATTGCAAATGAAGTGCTTTCCTGTGTTCTGTGGGTCATTTCAGAAAATCATCAGACTTGGGAGAGGAAAGTCATGGGAACCCCTGAGTGGTAGTCGGGTATAAGTGCAGGGTATCTGGTAACCTCATCTTGGGCTGACGTCTACAAAATAGAGGCCGTCTTGTGGTCCTCTTACCCTGGTGGTCTGTACTAACTCTGGGTAGTTAATGTCAGGATTGATGGACCTTAGTGGGGTCTGCATTAATAATAGTATCAGAATTGAACTGATTTGTAGGACATTCGGGCAGCACTGGAAGTTGGTGTCGTAATAATGGACTGGGATTGTTGGAAAACAACACAATGTCTTGTTTAAGGCAAGCCTAGAATTTGCCTCCAGACTTGGGGTTTGGCATCTTATGTCCTGCACGTCACTTGGTAGACCCTATGGAAAGGCATGTATGGGACACACAGATACAGTATCATGCATACCCAGTTAATTTAGATTTAAACACGTGTGTGATTTGTGTCACTGCTGATCTGTGCTCCCCCACTGTACTCACTATAAACACAGAATTTTGAAGCAGTAGTGATCTTGGGGATCACCTGGCGCCTCCTCTTCATGAGAACATTAGGATTCCAGAAGGTCATGTGACTAATTGAAGGCCACACCTAACTTTCTAGCAAAGGGGTTCAGTTTAAGGACTTCTACATGAATCAGTGTCCTGATTCTGCTGTCTCTCTTATGGCTTCATAACATAAAGAGGTTTCTCTTCTTTGTTCTTTTAAATTCTTTAGACTCATTTTTAGAAAATTTCCTAGAATTGTATTAAATGTTCCAGAAACATTAAACCTGGGGTAGTGGTTAGAACATGGTGTAAACTCCTGATAACCCAAACTTTTTTTTTTCAAAAGTTGAACAAAAGATTTTTTTTGAAAAGTTTCTTTTTTTTTCCTCCCAAAATTAAAAAGACAGTGGCAAGATACATTGCCAGTTAGGACTTAAAACCAGTGGCATCTGAGATTTTACCCAGGTTGCCAGGCACTAAAGTGAACAGATTCTAAAAACTTAGTTCAGTAAATGTCAGATCTCTTTCTAATTATCTTGTATTTATAGGTTGATTGTCTTCAGTTCTAATTTGTATTTTTTTGTTTTCTTTTGTATTAAAAGCCTTTTCTCTCTGTATATTTGAGCTATTGTCTTCAATAACTAACCTGGCTTTGTTACAAATGTGTTTTTATTTTAAAGTCAATCCTTACACAGCAGGACCAAAATAACAATTATGTGTTAAGACAGTTGCTAATGCACATTTTACTATGAAGTGATCTGACCAGGTACACCTTTATGACCAGCATATGATATGAGCTATGGAAGCAACAAGATGGAAATCGCAGTTGTGAATAGATTTTTTTTTTAACAGGGTAAATGATAACATGATTGTCTGTGTTTCAGAGCAGAATGAATGCCATCCAGATGATTAAAGGATGGGAAAAAACCTAAGACAGATGTTTTAAAGTAAATGGAATTATTTTACTTAGAGGTTGGAAAAGCGCAGAGTTGTTTAATATGTATTTGAGAATATGTAGGATCATCAAGTTTCCGTTACTATGATGAAGGCAGAGAGTGGATAGAATTTTAGCTGTGTTGGGAATCTGAAGAAGACACATGGGTACTTTTCTGACAGGGAAGGCTTTTCAGAGCCTGATGGATTTACAGAGCTGTCAGTCAGTGTCAGTTTTTTGAGGGTCCAGTGTGTGCAGACCATTGCACATGTGAATGGAAGACATTTCCGCTTTCTCTAGTAGCACTTCTTAAAATTTCTGCGTTGGTTCCCTTAAGGCACAGAGCCCCAAGAATAGTAGTGATTTTGGGGTTACAAATACATTTTAGCAAGTGGAAGAATCCACACAGATTGGGAATCCATGGGTAATGAGGATAAATTGTAAAATGTATTTAGCCTTTTTCTCCAAATTCTCTTCATTTCAATTCAAAATAAAAAAATTCCTCATCATGCAGCTACTTAAAAAGAACAAAGAAGAGAGAACAAGAATGGGTCCCCCCGAGGACCCACCCTGCTGGGCCTGAGCGGCTCTGACCACAGGACAACTAACCTGCCTTCCAGGAGACTGTGCTACTGGCGCTGACTCCTGGAAGAGAGCGAGACTTGGCCCCTTGAGGACCCACCCTGCTGGGCCCGAGTGGCACATGCGCACAGGCTTAGAATCAAGGACAGCACGCCCCACCCCCGTAAGCAACCTGCTGATTTGGAGGTCTGGCTGAATTGATAACAACTAAGGAACATTAAGCAACCAAATGCTAGTATTGTTTCGTTGATTTTGCAGGCCTCAGGTCGGCAACCTGAGCATCTCTTTGGAAGATGACAGTAGGCAATGTAGCAAATATGGGGTGTTCTCTTCTGTCTTGTCTTTGAGCCCCAATATTGTTCTCATTGTTTTGCTTTACTCTGATTATTATTATTTTTTTGCTTTATTTTATATTCTGTTTTTATTGGTTTTATTCTGTTTTGTTTTTGGTTCAATTCCACTATACCTGTTGGAATGGTCAGCTATTCTGAAGATAACAAGATATACTATAGTGGCTATTGTTTTCATAGTATCTTTCTTGGAAGTTCTGTACCAGTTCTGCTGCTTTGTTTTGATTGACTTCGTTCTGTTATGTCCTGTTGGATTTTACTATTTAAAAAAAACAAAAAAAAAAGGAACAAGGAAGCCAGGTGTGGTGGCGCACGCCTTTAATCCCAGCAATCCGGAGGCTGAGGTAGGAGGAGCATTATGAGTTCGAGGCCAGCTTGGACTACAATGCAAGCGCAAGGCCGGCCTGAGCTACATAGTGTGACCCTGTCTCAAAAAACTAGGGCCAGGAGTTTGGCTCAGTGGCTTAAGCACCTGCCTGACAGGCGCGAGGTTATAAGTTTGATCCCCGGTGCCACAAAAAAAAAACAAAAAAAAAACAAGGAAAGTCTAAATGAACCACATTTTAGATGCACGTCTGGAAAAATCACCATCAGTGTGCTGATGGCTCCCACATCTGTAGCCCCTCTCTGGTCTCTCCATCCTCTCGACTGGCATCTCATGTGGTCCCCTTGGCATTTCCACTTGTGAGTCTTATCTGCATACCAACCTTGCCTGGTCTAAACTCAATGTCTTCTTTCCTTTCCCAGTCCTGCACTTTCCATTTAAGTATATGGAAACTCTTTCTTTACAAAATCTCAGGATAGAAATCAAATCTTCTCTTCTTCCCCACTGCCCACCGCAGACCATCCTACCTCCCGGAAGCCCAGCATTTACCATGTATCTGGCATTCAACCACCATCTACCATTTTTACTCTTCCCTGCCCTGGTCCATGTCAGTACTACCTTTTTTTATAGGTCAGCATTTTTTTCAGTTTATTAGTACAATTTAGATGTATATAATGATCACACTCATCATAGGGAATTTGTCTCTATGCATGATATCATTTTTTTCAATCCCCTTTTTGCCTGGACTCTTATAAGACTCCTACTAAGTTTCCTTACTTCCTGCCTTGCTGCTTGCAGCTCCTGGGCAGGGCAGTCAGTGGTCATTCTGAAATGTCCATCGGATAGGCCCCTCCTCCTCTCCAGAGCTGCCAGTGGGCTTCCCATCCCACTTGGACTAAGAGCTAAATATTTGGCCATGAGCTATAAGCATCTATATAATCGGGCCCTACTCTTCATTCTCTGACCTCATTTTCTGTCACTGTCTCCCTTGCTTATTTACTGGCCGTGGTGACCTCCTACTGCTCCTTAATTGTAACAGTCACACATCTGTCTCAGGACCTTTGCATCTATCTTAATAGATATTCTTCATATCTGCATGGTCTTCTCTTGAGGTCACTATGGAACTGTCCTCACGTAAAGCAAGCCTCCTTCCCACCCCATCATAATGACTTATCACTGTGTCTTCATACCCTGCTTTAATTCTTTTAAAAACAGTGCTCATTGACATCTGATACAATTTATATTCAGTGGACACTGATTTGTTCTGTGATTTCATCTACTAAACACAAGCATCTTCAAAGCAAGGACATTCCTTCATTCATTGCTGTAGTAAGAACCTGTGGATAGTGGGTATTCAGTAAACATTTTTTGAATGAATGAATAAATGAAAGAATGGTACTCTCAATATACTAAGTGGAAAGTCAAAAGAGAACAGTATATTTAGATCATATTATTTTGATAAAAAGAGGGAAAGACAACACAAACATGTACCTATCTCCATCAGGTATTTCCTGGGGGCACACAGGAATCAGGTAAGAATGGTTGCTTCTGAGAAGAGGAACTCTTAAGTGTGAGAGACACACCTGCTTCTCACTACACACTCATGCACTTTTTACAATTGCGCATGACGTCTTCCCTGAAACAAAGCCACTGAACAAGAGAGAGTTTTACTTTCAGCCACTCCACTGAACAGAATCTGTATGTTGTGGAAGAGTCAGACCTTCATGGACTGGTCTGTATCTCTCTGTTCTTACAGAAGGGCTCCCAGGCAGTGTCTTTGTGCTTTTTTTTCTCCATTGTTTTGTGTATATTTGATAGCTTCTTTTTATTATAAGAAAAAAAGGATTGACATTTTTGGGTCATTTTGCGCCTTGCCATCTGCCACGGAAATTTTGACATGGGGAAGAGATAGGCACCATGTCAAGTTGGCAGCATTTAGAATGTCATTTTTTCATCTGAAAATCCAAACTGTGCCTCTCAGTCCCATTTTACATGGCCACAGTTTCCAGCAAAAGTCTGCCTTTTGTGTCTTTGACATTCTTTCTGTTCCTGTGGCTTTTCCCCTGTGGGTCTCCATTTGGGTTTCCTGCACCACAAATTTAATTGGGAAAATGGATAGAAATGCTCAGGAAGGTAGCCTTTGTTAGCCCTGTTCCCGCCTTTGCCATCATGCCCACCCTTGTGACTTCAAATACTCAACAACCTGCCAGGCTTTATGCCAAGACAGTCTTCGTGGGCATGTCCTGGGAAAATAGGAGAAATCCATCTGCTCCTTTGTGGTTGCCCTTAAACTTGCATGCCATACGGAAAAATCTATGCCTAGACCTTCAGCTTTAGATAAAAGATTTCTTGAGACGTGCCACTTTAGGAACACTGTGAGGGGGTGGGTGAAGGCCCCTTCTGTATTAGGATGTAGTACCTCAGACTTCAAGGAAACCCCGGACCTTGGCAGATTGCACTGTGGCTTGTCAGTAACAAAATAATTTCCCTCCGTGGTTTCCAGTAGGACTGAATGGCTTCCTTCTAATACTTATCCTGTCTAATGTTAAAATTCCCCTTTAATGCTTTTCCATTTCCTTCCTCTTGTCCTTTCCAGTCGTTTCTGGAGTCTTTGGATTTGTATGTATTGCAGGAAAAAGCATAAAACAAAAATACTACAATATAAAGTCAGCACTGTAGTTCCCCACAGTGTGTCACACATAGGAAATGGGCCATCAGTCATGATGCAGAACTAATTAGTGCATGGGATTTCATCGCTTTCAGAATTTGATGAAAATTCCCCCTTTCCACTCCCATTGTACCCCCCTTTCTTAAATTAATTTTTAAATTCTTACTAGCTCATGTTTGCAGCACATAATGACTGCATTCATCATGGAGAGCTGGAATGTGCACACTGCACATTTTAATTCTTTTTACTTTCCCTTCCTTTCCCCTTGCTTCCCCCTCCCTCCATCTCTTAGTCCCCTTCTCATGTTTTTTTTTTAAGAGAATAAAACCTAACAGCAAAACAGAATAAAGCCAATCAAAACAAAACAGTGAAAATGGCACAGAACTTCTAAACAGGATAATAGGAAATCAACAATGGCTACCATAATATATCTTGGTACCTTCACAATAGTTGTCCATTCCATCAGACATAGTAAAATCAAACAAAGCAGAATAAAACCAGTCAAAACAGAACATTAACTAAAACAAAACAATAAATCAGAACAAAACTGAACAATGGGAACAGTTTTGGATTTCAAAAACAAGACAGAAGGAAATTCCCCCTATCTGCTATATTGCATACTATTTCCTCATGTAGATGCTCAGACTACCGGCCTTAGGCCTGCAAAGTCAATCAAACAACACAAGCATTTAGTTGTTTTTGTACCTCAGTTGCTATCAATGCAGCCTGTTCTCCAAACCAGCCAGTTGCTTGTTGGGAGGCTGGGGGGCTGGCTTCTTGATTCTCAGCTTACAGGAAGGGTGAACTGGCTTCCCTCCTCCTGGGCCCCCATTCATGGTTCGTGTAGCTTACGAGAAGGGCAAACTGGCTGCTGCTTGTACTCTTCCCAGGTGCAGCATGGTTTCTGCCAACCCCAGCCCCTTCTCTTTTAAAAAAGATCTGTTTCCCTCTTTCCTGTTATCAGTCTTTTATTTCACTCTCTAATTTTTTTTTATACTTTGGGTTTCCCATATAACAGAAGTCATCAGATAATTTAAGCTTTCATTTCTGATGTAGTTCACTTAATATTATTTCAAGGTGCATCCGTTATCCTGCAAGTGACTTAAGTTTGTTCTTTTCTGTGGCACAGTCCTACTCCATGTGTATAAATATCTCATTTTCTTTATCTGCTCATCTGTTGGTGGACACCTAGGACACTTCCAAGATTTAGCCATTACAGATTGTACTGGTATAAAATGGGTATATATGTATCATTGTGAAACAATGTCATTAACTTTTGGGATGATACCTAGGAGGGGAACAGCAAGGTCAAATGGGATTTCTGTTTTTAGTTTTTTGAGAAATAATGAATCATCTTCATAATTCATGTATGAGTAATCTGATGATTGGCTTTTGACCTCCTCCAAAACTTGCAAATCTGATTTCTCATATGGCATTGTATTGAATTGGGCTACTTCTATGAGAAAAATCGAAAGAAAACTTTTTTTTTAAACAAACCCTAGAGTGGTGTGGGTGTATCAAACATATGCCAAACCTGTTAGAACATAATGTCAGTGAAAATCCTGGTTTCACACTTTTGCACACATGCGCACATCTGGCCTTTCATTGTACCAAGTGGGTAAACACAAAGTGCTTCCTATATCCCTCAGGCAAAGGTACTGAGATGAACTGCTGGGTATTATTACATGAAAGTAATAGTAGAAAAGTAAGGAATGTGTTTGTGGAACCCAGAGTTATGCTCTTCAGGTTTAAGATGCTGTCTTTCCTCCACCATGTTTTTTGGCTGATGACTGAAAGTCAGATGACTGAATGTCCCTGGCGTTGTTTCTACATCATGTATTATGTACCAGTGATCCACATATCTGTTTTTGTTCTAGTATCATGCTTTTTATACCATTTTCAATATGCTGCGGTATACTTTAATAATACATTATAACTTTGAAATCTAGGATTGTGATGCCTCCTGCTTTGCTCCTGTTGCTCAGGATTGTTTTGGCTATTCTGGGTCTCTGCTGTTTCCATATGAATTTTAGGATTGTTTTCTCTAATTCAGTGAGGAATACTGTTGATGTTTTAATTAGAATTGGAGTAAATTTATATATCAGTTTTGGTAGTATGGCCATTTGATGGTATTGGTTTTGCTTATCCAGAAATAGGATATCTTTCCATTTTCCAATGTCTTCTTTGATCTCCTTTATCAGAGTACTATAGTTTTCATTACAGAGGTCTTTTACTTCCTTTGTTAGGTTGATTCCTAAATATTTAATCTTTTTTGGAAGTTATTGTGAAGGTATTGTTTTCCTAATTTCTTCTTCAGTTGGTTCATTGTTGGTGTACGGGATGCTGTTGAATTTTGTGTGATTTTGTATCCGCCTACCTTACTGAATTTGTTTATTAGTTCTAGGAGTCTTTTGGTGGACTTTTTGGGTCTTTTATGTAGAAAATCATGTCACCTATGAATAAGGATATTGTATGTTGACTTCTTCCTTTTCTTTGGGTACCGAGAATTGAACGTACGACCTTGCACTTGCTAGACAGGTGCTTATGCCGCTGAGCGATATCCCCAGCTACTTCTTCTTTTTCTATAAGTATTCTTTTTATTTCTTTTGTCTGATTGTTCTGGCTAAAGTTTTCAGTACTGTATTGAATAGTAGTTGTGATAGTGGACATCCTTGCTTTGTTTCTAATTTTAGAGGAAAAACTTTCATTTTTTAACCATTTTATGTAATTTTGGCAATAGATTTTTTATTATGGCTTTTATCAGATTGAGAATAAGGTACTTTTATACCTATTTTCCTCCATTTTTAAATCATGAACAGATGTTTCATTTTGTCAAAGGTTTTTGCTGCATCTGTTAAGATGATCATGTGATCTTTGCCCTTGTTTCTGTTTATGTGATGTATTACATGTATTGATTTATGGATTTTGAATCATCTTCATATTCCTGGGATGAAGCCTACTTGGTCATGATATATGATCTTCTTAATGATTTGTTGCATTCTGTTTGCTAGTGCATATCTTGCTGAGGACTTTTACATCTATATTCATTAAAGAAATTGGCCTTGTCTAGTTTTGGAATTGAGCTAATGCTGTCTTCCAGGAATCAGTTTGGCAGTACTCCCTCTCTCTCAATTTCATTAAAAACTTTGAGGAGTAATGATGTTAGATCACCCGTGAATTTCTTCTAGAATTCAATGCTGAATCTTTAGGGACTGGACTTTTCTTAGTTGGTAGGTTTTTTGTTAGGGCCTCCATTTCATTGCTCATTACTGGTTTTCTCTCTTTTTTTTTAATTTCATTTTTCTGTCAACTTTTATTTTTTATTAGTACATATTTATGTATATTACCATCTCATTCTTTGTTGGAGTTGGTACATGTAGATAACACATTTTAAAATTTTTTTAAAATTTTATTTTAAAGAGAATAAAACCAAGCAAAATAAAGTAGAATAAAGCCAATCAAAACAAACCAGTGTAAGTGACGCAAGGCTTCAAAACAATACAAAAATCAACAATAGTTACCATAATGCCTCTTGTTGTCTTCAAAAAAGCTGCAGATACCTTTAGACATAGTAAAAATCAAACAAAACGAAACAGAGTAGAACCAGTAAAAACAAAACAATGAATGCAATAAAGGACTTCAAAACAAGATAATAGTAAATCCAAAATGGTTACCATAATATATTTTGCTATCTTTGAAATAACTGCCCATGCCATTGGATGTAACAAAATCGAGCAAAACAAAATGGAATAAAACCCAACCAAACAAAACAATGAAAATGAATGAAAGGACTTCAAAACAAGATAATAGGGAATTAACAATGGCTACCACCTTCAGAAGGAGATCCCGCATAGATGCCACACTGCATATGTTATCCTCTGAATAGATGATCAGACCACCGGCCCTAGACCTGCAAAGTCAGTGGAACACCAAATGCCACAAGCATCAAATTGCATTTCACCTCAACAGCTATCATCGAAGCCTGTGTTTCTCTAGATCAGCCAGTTGGGGTGGGGGGTGAGTGGTGTTAGCTCTTCTTGTTTCCCAGCCCACATGCCAGAGGGGACTGGGTTCTCGCTGTCCCCTGGTGGCTGTGGCCCACTCATGACATTGGTTCACAGGGAGGGCTTGCTTCTTGGTGAATTCTTGTTCTCTTCTGCTGCAGTCCACAAATGGCACTGACTCATGGGAAAAGGTTGGGGTCTGTCCCTCTGGCAGCAGCAGCCCACACATGGCACTGGTTTGCAGGGAAGGCTTGCTTCTTGGTGAATTCTTGTTCTCTCCCCCTGCAGTCTGCAAATGGCACTGACTTGTGGTAAAAGGCTGGGGTCTGGCTGTCTCTCCAGCAGCAGTGGCCCATGCATGCTGCTGGTTTGCAAGGAAGGCTTGCTTCTTGATGAGTTCTTGTTCTCTTCCACTGCAGTCCATGAATGGCCTAGATAACACATTTTTATTCTTTTCTCACCCGCTTCCTCTCCCTCCCATTCATCTCTTGGTTCTCTTCTCATTTGCAAAAGGTCTGCTTCTCTACTTCCTATTACCTGTCTTTCATTTTGCTCTTTGTTTATATTTTGGGTTTCTCATATAAGAGAAACAATGTGATATTTAAGATTTCTCCATTTTTGGTAATTTATATGTATCTAGAAGTCTATCTTTTCCTTCTAGGCTCTCTAAATTATTGGAGTACCAGTTTTTGAAGTAGTTACTAATAATCTGGATATTGGCAGAATCCATTATGAATTTCACCTTTTTCATATCTAATTCCACTGATATGGGTCTTCCTTTCATTTTATTGATAAGATTGGCTAAAGGTTTGTCTATTTTGTTTGTTTTTTTCCAAAACTCAGCTCTTCGATTTATTGATTCTTTATATTCTTTTTTTTTTTTTGTCTCAATTTCAACTTCTGCTCTAATCTTTATAATTTCCTTCCTTGTACTAGCTTTGGATTTTGATTGTTCTTGTTTTTCTGGGACCTTGAGGCTCATCATTAGGTCATTTATTTGGGCTCACTCTTTTATTCTGATGTGGACATTCACGGTTATAAACTTCCTTCTTTAGGAGTGTTTTCATTGTGTCCCATAAGTTCAGTGTGGCATGGTCATTTGATTCTAGGAACTAATTTCTTCTTTGATTTCTTTAGTGACCCTCTTCATTTCCATTGTTTGCATTATTTCTGTGGTTCTTTTGCTGTTGATTTCTAGTTTCATTGCCCTAGGATCTGATAATATGCATGGCACTATTTTGATTCTTTAGACTTTTAAGCATGTATAGACCTTTTATGTTGCTGGCAACACTGGATCCTTAGAGTTTAGCTTCAGATTCCATTGTAGGATTCCTGTCAGTATAGCTGACTTACCTCTGAGGATGGGATTTGGAAACTTAGTGAACATCAGCAAGCAGGGGTGTGTAGAGCTCCCCTGAGCCTTGTAACTTGAAGGTCCTCTCCCTTCCTCCTGTAGCATGGCTATGACTTAGTAGTCAAATTTTCATTGCACAGATTATAAAAGAAATTCTGAAGACATCTGATATTGTACAACTATTGGAACCACAGTTAAGACAGATCAAGGGATAAAGGACATCTCCAAAACAATAGCATAATTTACTTTTCAGATATTTGTGACTTCAATATCTGTTATCCCTTTGAAAAAGTTGAATTTTTTAGGCAGGTCACAGATGGAGTTCATAAATGTTATTTCTTTTTCTTGTGATGTTCCCTCTTAAAGGTGCTGGAACAAAGAATTTGTATATAAGCCACAAATTAGCAGAACCATTGTTATGGCTTGTTATGGCCAAATAGATGTCCCCCTCAAAGCCTTATGTGGTACTAGGTAATGCTTTTGGGAGGTGGCTTGATCTAGGGTGTGTGCTGCTGGGATCAAGGATGTTTTGCTGGGATTGTTTCATGGAGTGATGCTAAGATTAAGACTGCCCCACCCTGAGTGTGAGTGCTAGCCACCCTAAGAGTGGGTAGCCTGAATAGAATATAAGAGACAGAAAGAGGGTGTTGCTTGCCACTTATAGCCTACAGCTTTCTGCCTTCTGCCTTCTGCCTGCCATGAACTGTTTCTCCTCTATGATGCCCTGCTGCTGTGCCACCCTGCCTTGGAGCCAGCCAATTATGAACTCTGTGAGCCAAATAAACCTTTCCTGCTTTAACTTTGGGTGTCTGGCGTTTTGTCTCAGCAATGAGAAAAGTAAGACAACCAGGGTAAACCTCAACAGATGCCACACAGACCACATAGTCCATCATTTGGGATTCAACAGGCAGTGAAATAAGAGGATCTTGGTTAGGATGGAGGATTTAATGACCACGTGGAGTTGATTTACCTCTGATCTGAATCTCCCAGAAGAGTTTTCTCTAATTCTGTGAGGAATGTTCTTGGTATTTTAATTGGGATTGTAGTAAATCTGCACATCAATTTTGATAGTATGGTCATTTTGACAGTACTGGTTTTGCCTATCTAGAAACAGGGGTAACTTTCCATTTTCTGATGTCTTCTTTGATCTCCTTTATCAGAGTACTGTACTTTTCATTACAGAGGTCCCTTTAAAAAAGATTGTATTTATGTAAACCCTTAAATGTCTGTGTTCTTCAAAGCCTATGGATTGAACCAGGCTTGTTTTATGTAGCAACTTCTAAATCAAAATCATGTTTCTTTAAGAGAAGGAAGAAACAGAGTCCTTTAAAAAAAAAAGGAACCCTGTATTTATTTTTATTTAATTAATTATTGTGCTGCTAGGAATCAAATCCAGGGTTATGTGCATGCTAAGGAAGCACTGTACCACTGAGCTACACTGTAGCAGAGAGGTAGAGCCCCTGTAACACACACAGGGTTACAATTTTGCAGGATAGGGTCAGGGATATATCTCAGCAGCTCAAGAGCCTGCCTGGCAATTGCAAGATCCTGAGTTCGATTCTTGATACAAAGAGTTTAGGTGGCACCACAGTTTTCCAAAAAATTATTTCATTAGCGACATGTTGAATGACTTGAGGCTTAGACAAGAGGCTTGTGGTTAGCTTGAGGGAAGATAAGGAAGACAGAGAAAAGAGGTACCAGTTCAGGATCAGTTCTGCCATCTGAGCTGGAACAGATGATAAGAAATGAGACAGGGACCCAACTTCAGAGGCTCACAGCACAGGTAATGTGAGGCAGGCAGGAGGGCACGATGCTTGTGGATCCAGCCCTTTTTGGAGTTCATCTCATCCTGATGTTTGATGAGACCACAGTGGTGGGAGACCCAGTACCAGCCTCAGAACCTGAGCAAGCAAATTAGACGTGTGCCTTGGGTGACCACCTCACCACCCGGGGTCAGGCTGCAGGCTGCAAGCAGGGGAGACAGAACAGCAGGAGGAAGAAAGGGCATCATGAATTAGGCAGCTTAGAACAGAGACCTTATTTTAGGAAGGGACAGATGCTTTACAGAGAAACTGGCCACCCACTGAAAGTAGGAAAGGGGTAGGAGAATATGGCAAGTGCACGGGTGATTTGTGCTCATTTCTGGGTGTGATGAACTTGCATGTTTGTATCCTCACCACATGCACATTTGAAACTGGGATGAGAGCCCAGTGTGATGATAGTTGGAGACAGGGCTTTGGAGGGATAATTATGTGTGGCCGATGTAATGAGGATGAGATCTCCAGGGTGGGAGGAGGAGAGACCATGTGAAGATATATGGAGGCAGAGGCCTTTTGCAAGTCAAGAGGGCCCTCATCTAGGAACTGAATTAACTAGGACTTGATGTTGAACTTATCAGGCCAGAATTGTGAGAAATAAATTTCTGCTGTTTAAGCTGTCCAGTTTATGGTATTTTGTCATAGCAGCCCAAGCACACTAGGGCACTGAGGATGTTATGTGCTGGGCCTAATGTCCTTGCAGAAGACTGGGAACTACATGAGCTTCCCATGTTGTTTCTGGATTCCTGCTCCCTGAGAGATTTGATGAATTCTAAAGTGGCACACAGGCCACTAAAATAATGTCTAGGCGGCCTGGGTTGGGACCAGCTAATGCTTTCTGTAGTCAAGCTAGGGATCAGAGAAGAGTAACTTTGTGTGTGCATTGAGGGCAGCCAAAAAAAATAGTGGTGGCCATGATGAGTTGAGTGGAAAAACTACTTTAAAATGAACTTGAAAAAAAATGAGTTTGAGAGATAGATCTTTTGCAAAAAAGGAGACCAAAAAAAAAAAAAAAGGGAGAGGGGAGAGGGGAGGGAAGGAAAAGGGGATGAAAAAGATGTGTTCTGTATGTGTTCTGATTCCCCATGAGGAACATAAACATTTTGTACTGTAAATGTGCTAATAAAAAATAAAAATTGAAAAACCAAATTTGCAATTTGCCAGAGGAAGAAAATTATATTTATATCATAAATACTTCCACTTCCTAGATTATTGCATCTATATGGGTTATTTGGAGGAAGAATGGCGTCATGAACGTTTTAACCTATGAATTCATGTTTCTTCTTTTACTTTATGGCCAGATCCTTATGGTGATTTAAACATACAAAAACAGTCTTTAATCTTGATTATAGGAAAAAAAGAATGATTTGGGAATAATGCATGATTAGAATGTATGTATGATAATCAGAAAACTGATTAACACATTCCATGCAGATTTTAGGCTGTTGCTGACATTGGGAGCCATGCGATAAATGTATGAAGACTATTCCATTGTTTTTCACAGCCCCACCATTAAATGTAGGCTGTGAGTTTGCTTTTCTGTGGGTTACATTATTTCTGGAAAGCTTTCATTCTCGCTCCCGAGTTAAATGCAGAAGTTTCGCGCCAAGCTGAAGCTAAACGGCTCTTGACAGAGTTTGAAGTTAGATCAGCATCCAAGGAAATTCTATTTGGCCTGGAGGGTTATTTTCAAGATCATGTGTTGCTTTCCATTTTAATATTCTTTGTGACATCTGATTTCTCATCAAATGATTTTTTTCCCTAGCCATTCACCTTTGACCTGTAGCTTGCCCTTCACAGAACATGGCATCATAAGGCTTGAGGAGACCTGAAATGTCACTCGGGGCCACTTCCATCTTTAGAGGAGAGCAGTTGCCTCTGCCTGAGACAGGGGTGAGAACCTCTGCCCGAGTACCCGTCACTGCGGACTAAGTCCCTTGACGCTATGACTTGGACAACTTGGTCATTTTTGTCTTATTTACACATTCCTGCACCCTTTCCCCCATTGGATCCTGAAGGCTTGGGTGTGGCCGGTGGTGCTGTTGGGAGCTGGTGCAGCCTAGTGGGAGGAAGTGAGGTCACTGGGGATGTGCTCTTGCAGGGGAGGGTGGGAGCTGTCTCCTTCCCCTTCCTCTGTTTACTTCCTGCTGCCGTGAGGTGAGCAGCCCCCTCCACAGTGCGCTCCTGCCTCTCCTTACTGTTCTTCCACAGGCTTAAAGCAACAGAGCCAAGCAGCCATGGACTGAAACTGTGAGCTGAAATAAACCTTTCTTATTTTTGATTTTCTCAGGCTGAGCCACAGTAACAGAAAGCAGACTAATGTGATCAGCATGGCTTCTTCCTCCTGCCCCTTCTCTTCCACTGCTGCTTCTTCTAACCAGAAAATTAGTGCAATGAAAAATTTTTCCTACCAGGGTTTCTCTTTCCCAGTACAGCATCACAGTATGTGATTATAAAACACTAGGAAAATATAGGATAGGCAGCTTTGGGTTGGGTTATGGAAACAGCTGCTTAGGTTAAATATGACATTAAATGAAGAGATAAACTGCAGCTGAGTGCTGAGCTAATTCAGTCCATGGATTATGCTGTTGAATTTTAAAGATAACCTGGCACTTTGCAAGGATTAGAGACTTGCTTGGTTAACTAGTTTACGGAGTTTCTATATTGGGGTTGAAGCATCCACCACTTTCTTCCAGTCACTCTTCACTGGTAACTCTGTACCGAGTAAGCTAATTTTTGTTTTGTAATAAATATTGGAAGAGTGGTAGAGCTATTTCTCTAGCCAGAGAATAAATATTTCCTCACATAGAACAAAACTGCGAGACTGTGCAATTGGTTTATAAGCCAAGGCGGTCGAAGGCAAAATAGGAAGTGATTTTGGCTTTCATTTCTGTCACCCACCAGATTTCAGTGAAGTGCATTTTCATTTATTCTAAATGCTTACTGTATCAAAAAGTCTAAAATAGTTGTTTCTTGGAAGAGATTTTGATCGCACTCTATTCTTCCCTAACAGTCTGTTAGAACGCAGTATATCTGCTGAAAATGGAATATGTAGAAGAGTATTTGGAAGTTTCTGAGAATTTTCTAGAATGAAGCTTCTACCATTCTAGCTCTGGAGAAGCTCATATGGGATCCAGTTCTTTTTGAGTCTGATGACAGTTTTGTCCCCTCACTGGTCCTCTGATTTTTACAGTTAGTTTTGCTATTTAGACACTATTAAGACACTGAAGGAAGTCTGTTAATTGGATCAGTGCCAGAGTATGAGTGAAAAAGACTGGCGCACACATCCTCTTGGGTGTGCATTGGCTGTTGAAGCCATTTTTCAAAGACTTTCTGTTATCTGTTGGTTCCAGTAGATAAGAGGACACAGTTTTGTCAGCTAATCATCAATCTGCTCCAAAGAATGCACAGACCGGCCTAAGAATAAATACATTAAAAAGGAAAGCAATTAGCTTTCCATATGGAATGATAAAGTTTCTGCCTTGTAAAATTTCTGAGAGTTGCAGACCTGCTGATTCAAAAGTATTCAGATGAACTAGAAAGCTTTGCCTGTTCCCATCTGCCACCATTGTTCTTTTTACTTTTCCTATGTTAGCACGCTATGAAAGTAGTTGTTGAGTCCCTGAAGAATGAACTGTGATAACTTTATTTCTGTGGTTGTTAATACATGACACATGATAGTAAGGATAACACATCAAACACACAATGATGCCTCTTCTCAGTGAATGGCTTAAGGCACTGGATCGTTCGTAGCTGTAGTTCAGGGTTATGTGTTAATAGGGGTCATTCCAGTTGTAACAGATACAGTTCACGTACCAGGGAGTGTATATAGTAGAGGGGCTTCTGCTCAACTGAAATTCAAAGCATGTAGGCCTGAGGCCAGTGGCTTTCCTGTGAGTGGCGATTCAGAGCCACTGCTCTTTCACCTTCAGCATGTGCCTTCCAAGCCGCTGATGGTCATTAAACCAAAGCGTGGAAAGTTGAGAGCACAGCGAGTTGTGCGTGGGAGTTCTCATTGGTAAGGCCTGGCACTGGGGTGCATGTCGCTTCTGCTAAATGAGGCACATACCATGCCCCACCTTCCGACCAGGAAGGCTGCGAACAGCTCTCTCATGCTCCCAGGAAGAGCACACCAGCTTGACAAATGATTAGTCTCAACCCTTATAATCCAAGAATAGATTTACGTTAGCTGTATACGTGTACTTTGTGTTATTAGGTTTATTCCATTTCCTACTCTTTAAATGGAAGAGGTTTGCCATACATTTATACTTAAAATGCTGGGAAACCTTTTGTTCAGTGAGTTTTTCGGTTGTTGTTGCTGTTTTGTTTTTTGAGACAGATCAAAAAGAGAGAGAGAGAGAAAGAGAGGGAGAGAGAGAGATCTTCAAGCTGCTGTACAAATATCCTGAAGCAAGGAACTTACTGTACAAGATTTTGGAAGGAAGTTAGCAATTATGGCCTCTAAACCAAGGTGTTGCTAGTGGGTCTGAGAGAGGGAATCCAATTGGAGAGAAATTTTTAGGTGAAAAAGGATAGAATTTGACTTCTCAGTGTATTTGAAGTTCCAGTGAGAGAAGAGTCAAGCATCTTTGTGATTTATTTTTTTACTTGAGGGAGCAAATTTGGAAAATGGAGCAAGTAGAATAAACTCAGCTTTATGCATATGAAATCTGAGGTGACCGGAGGAAATGTTCTGGAGACTTGTGGAAATTACAAGTGTGACTCGGGGCAGATAAAGGGCTTGGGTCATCTGAGTATGTCAGATTTTCCAAGTCGTGGGATCAGTGCAGTTCACCCAGAAGAATGTGGGAAGAGAACCTTGCTGTAGGGACCTTGGGCAGACAGATGACTGATCAGAACCACTGGGTTTAGCATTTAGAAGAGACCCAGTGACATTATCAGTAGAATACGGGAGGGCAGAAGTCATAGTGAGGGGGATCATGAAGTGAATGGAAGATAGGGAGGAGGTGACCGAAAGCAGCAGCTGTCGGAAAGGGAAGGTACACACCTCCCTTCACTCTGAGGCCAGCAAGAAGGCAAAGTTGGGGCAGAGTTCCACCTTCTACCTAGGCAGTAGCACACTGTAAGGAGTTTGTTGGCATTGGTTCTATTCAAGGAAGGAATATTTAAGCCATGCCTGCGTAGGTAAGCCTTTAGCAGGTAGATGACGATGCAAGCATGAGAAGAAGCCACGTCACTTCTATGATGGGATGACTTTTTCCAGCACCATTTCACCCTCGGTTACTGAACTCTGGTCATGTGCCGGGCGCTCTGATAGGACTATGCACTTCTCAAAGAGCCTGGCATTCCAGGAAGTGGGGGGAATGTGGAGGGAAAGAGGGGATACTCTGTGGGAGCATTTATACACAGTGTGCTATTGACACAGACTTCTAGGGAGATGGATGGTGGGTTTATTCCCCAAGAAACTGAGAATCAGATAGCCTGAAAAAGACTTCAGGATCACCAGTTCCTCCTAAGAGAACTGGCGAGCGCGTCTAAAGACTTAGACATTGTGTCCCCTCAGAGACGAGGCTTCCTGTTCTTCCACCATCCACCACTTCTATCTACCTTGTTTCACCTTTCAGAATTTCCACCACCCAGATACCTTCTTTAGCTCTTATTTTTCTGGTGCATTTGCATTTAGTGTGTGACACACACAGCTACTGTTTTTATTTTACTTTCTTACTTTCGGTCGGTGATTTTACAAATGTTAGCCTTTCGCAGACACTCTTGGTTAGTACTCGTTTTATCTTCAGCTTCATCTGCCTGCCTGGGTTGCCAGCGCATTTGGGGAAGGAACTTCAGATTTTCTTTTCGGCTCTAGTGCTCAGTATGAGAAGGCAGAAGCTTGGGTTATCCTTTATGCTTAGGTTTTCTGTCGACAGTATTGTACTTCAGAGAGCATGTTCTCAATCTCACCTGTCACTGCAAACTTATTTCCAAGACCATGAAGTAATTTGGGGGCAAATTCAACTGCATTTCTTTCTAAAATAAAGTGACAACCTTACCTAATTAAGTATTCTAGTTGCAATTTAGAGGCTAGTAATGTGATATACAAATTATAAGCATTTGGAGTGTACTTTGAAGATCCTGCCATTACTGGGAAATTTACCTTGTAATCGTTTGCTTGGCTTATTCACTTTTTATAAAAATGTATTTTTTAAACTGTCTTGCACAGAACAGGGAGCTGTGTTCTCTCTGAGTCTCAGGAAGATGAACCAGAAAGCCCGCATTATACAGGAGGCAGCTTTCTGATAAATGGGAAGCACCGGCCAAATGCTTCTTGCCATGACTTTGGCAGTTGGCTCAGCAGCAGATGTTGTCTTTCCGTGCATGCACTTCCCCTCCTGCCCTCCTCCTCATGGCAAATATGTTGGGAGCAGTACATATATATTTAGTGCTTTTCATTTATCTGGGCCAGGACTAGAGTCTTGCATGAAAACTAAGTGCCTCCAGCAAAAAGGAACAGACTGGCTCATAAAAATACTTAGGAAGCAGACTGAAAAATGAGGACCTTCTAGAACCAGCCTAAATTGGAGCATGTCTGAGAACTAGACTGTGATTCTTTCAAATCCATCAGCTCACCACCTTTCCCTTTTGTTGGGCTGTATTGTGCTCGTACAAACAATAAAGCAGGCCCGTGCCCTGCTTCAGGCAAACAAGATATCTCCAGACGTGCTGAGAAACACATGCTGTGGAAGAAAATATTTGCATTTTGCAAGGATTCTCCACTTCATCAGATTTTTCTTTTTTGCCTTTAGAGCTGAGCTTCTTCAGTGCATTCAAAATATATTTAAATTTACTGAAAGCAAAATCATCAGGGAGAAAATTGCGTACATGTGACCTTTGCGGGAGTTAACACTAAATTAGTCACAAGTAGGACTCGCTTTCTGGGACCTTCCTTCACAGCCCTGCCAAGGTAGTTTCCAGATGTTGCTGACTTCTGTTTCTACAAAGGCCCAGAGACTGCATGAGTGTTCCTTGCCCTACCAACTCCCCTATCGAGGAGTGAGGAACCTCAGTGTGTCATGCCCCACACGAGAGGGTTGTGTCCTGACAGGAGTTGCTCTTTGAGCCTCAGTACTAGGAAAAGAAGATGCTTGCAGCAGACTCAAACCAACCTGCAACCTGGACTATCAATTATTTTTGCGCTCAATAAATCTTTAGGAAATGCCCTGGTGAGGTCATACAGTGATAAAAAGCATCTTTATTCTCATTCAACTGAGAATTAAGTAATTTAAAATGTGCTTTCTGATGCTAAAAATAACTGAATAAGTTCTAGGGTGCAAAATGGACATGCATTTTTTAAAGTTTTTTTTTTATTTAAGAGAAAAAAGACACAGAAAAGAAAGACAAAAAGCAAAAGAGACAAATAAATGACAACAGAAAATCCAAAAGAGTAAAATTATAGATTTACAAAACAAGATGATAGGAATTTGACAATAGTTGCAATATTGCATATCGTTACCTTCAAAAGGGTTGTTTAGATTAACAGATATAGACCTGTAAAATTGATCTTATCATGTAGGTAGTAACTGTTCTTTTTCAATAACTAATACACTTAGTAGTATAGTCATTTTAGCTATTTTATATACACATATATACAAATTTATGTCTTTTTCCTTTTCCCTTCCTTCTTTCCTCCTTTCCCCTTTTCCAGTTACTTTTACTATTTGAGCAGCTTCTTACCCTTGCACAGTATTTATTGTAGATTTTGGATTGTATATACTGTTTCAGTTTCTTACACTAGGGAGACAATATGGTATTTACACATGTGAGTTTGATTTATTTCACTTATGAGTATGGTCTCAAGTTGTGTCCATTTGCTTATAAAAGTCTCGATGCAATCTTTCTTGATAGCTGAGTAGTACTCCATTGTACAAAAACACCACATCTTTTTTATCCATTTCTTGATTGATGGGCAGTTGGGTTGTTTCCAAGATTTGGCTATTACAAATTGGGTTGCTATAAAAATGGGTGCACAAATATCACTGTGGTATGATGTTTTCAGTTCTTCTGGGAAAATGCCCAGAAGTAGGATAGCTGGGTCAAATGGGATCTCTTATCCTAGCTTCTTGAGGAATTGCTACACTGATTTCCACAGTGGTTGCACCAGCCTACACTCCCACCAATAGTGGAGAAGAGTTCCTTTTTCCCCACAGCCCCTCCAGCATTTGTTATTGGTTGATTTTTTCTCTTGGCCATTCTTTCTGGAGTGAGTTGGAATCTCAGTGTTGTTTTAATTTGCATTTCCTGAATGACCATTGATGTTGAACATTTTTTCATATATATATCTGCCATCTGTATTTCTTCCTCTGAGAAGTGTGTATTCATCTCAGATGCCCATTTTTGGATTGGGTCCTTGAATTTTAGGGGCCTGATTTTTTTAAATTCTTTGTATGTTTTAGATAGAAGCCCTTGTCTGAGGAGCGATTGGCTAAGATATTTTCCCAGTTCATGGGTTTTCTTTTCACTCTGTTGGAGATTTCCTTTGACATGCAAAAACTTTTTAATAAGACGAGATTGCAGTTGTTGATTCAGGGAAGTATTTCCCGTGCAGTTTGATTTTTGTTCATGAACTCTCTGCCTACTTCTATGTCATCAAGATTTTTACCTACTTTGTCTTCCAGAAAATTTAGTGTCTCTTTTTTAATATTCAGATCTTTGATCCATTTTGACTCTATTTTAGTGCATGGTGATAGACTTGGATCTAGTTTTAATTTAAAGCATATGGAAAGCCAGTTTTTCCAGCACCATTTGTTAAAGAGGCTGTCTTTCTTCCTATGTACATGTGTGACCCCTTTGTCAAAGATGAGGTGGCTGAGTGTGTTTGTAGTTGTGGCTATATCTTCTAATCTATTCCATTGATCTTCAGGTCTGTTTTGATTCTAGTACCATGCTGATTTTATCAAAGTAGCTTTGTAATATAGTTTCAAGTCGGGAATTATGATGCCTCCTGCCTTCCCTTTGTTGCCCAGAATTGCCTTTGCTATTCTAGGTCTCTTCTGGTTCCAGATGAATTTTAGGAATGATTTCTCTAGCTCTGTGAGGTATGCAAGTAGTATTTTGATTGGGATTGCATTAAATCTGTATAACAGTTTTGGGAGAATGGGTGCTTTCACAATGTTTGTTCTTATCCATAAACAGGGAATATCTTTCCATTTGCTGAAATCCTCTTCAATTTCCTTTTTCAGAGTAATGTAATTTTCACTGTGTAGATCTTTTACTTCCTTTGTTAGATTGATTCCTAATTATTTCAATTTTTTGGATGCTATAGTTAAAGGTGTGGTTTCCTTGATTTCTCTCTCAGTGAGTTTGCTGTTTGTGTACAAGAATGCTATTGATTTTTGAGTGTTGACCTTGTGTCTAGCAACATTACTGAATTTGGTTATTACATCTAGAAGTCTTTCAATGGATTTTTGGAGGTCTTCTATGTAGAGTATTGTGTCATCTGCAAATAATGATAATTTAACTTCTTCCTTTCCTGTCCTTATTCCTTTTATTTCTTTCTCTTGTCTAGTTGCTCTGGCTAATATTTCTGAAACTATATTGAATAGGAGTGGTAATAATGGACATCCTTGTCTTGTTCTTGATTTTAGATTGAAAGTTTTCAGTTTTTCTCCATTTAGTAAGATGTTGGCTGTTGATTTATGACATATGGCTTTTATCAGGTTGAGGTAGAGACCATCTTTCCAATTTTCTGTAGCGTTTTTATCATGAATGAGTGTTGGATTTTATCAAAAGCTTTTTCTGCATCTATTGAGATGATCATGTGATTCTTGTACTTGGCCCTGTTGATATGGTGTATTACATTTATTGATTTGCATATGTTGAACAATCCCTGCATTCCTGGGATAAATCCCACTTGATCATGGTGTATAATCTTCCTGGTGACTTGCTGTATTCTATTTGCTAGTATTTTGTTGGGGATTTTTGCATCTATGTTCATGAGGGAGATTGGCCTATAATTTTCTTTTTTGTTGGGTCTTTCTCTGGTTTTGGTATTAGGGTAATGCTTGCTTCCAGGAATGAGTTTAGGGAGACTTGCATCCCTTTCAATTTCATTGAAGAGTTTGAGGAGTGTTGGCATTAAGTCTTCTCTAAACTTCTTGTAGAATTCAGCAGTGAATCCATCAGGACCTGGGCTTTTCTTTGTTGGTAAGGTTTTAATTACATTTTCAATTTCGTTAGCTGAAATTGGGTTATTCAGCAGTTTTACATCTTCTTGATTTAGCTTTGGTAATTCATAGGTTTCTAGGAATCTGCCCATTTCTTCTGTGTTATCAAACCTATGTAAGTAAAGGTTTTGTAAGTGGGTATTGATGATCTTCTATACTTCCACCGGGTCTGTAGTGATTTTACCCTTTTCATTTCTTATTGCATGGATTCAAGTTCTTCCTTTCCTCTTTTTGATAAGGTTGGCTAGGAGTTTATCAATCTTATTTGTTCTTTCAAAGAACCAACTCTTCGATTCATTAATGCTTTGTATTGTTTTCTTAGTCTCAATTGCATTAATTTCTGCTCTGATCTTGATAATTTCCTCCCTTCTTTGGGCTTTGGGCTTGACTTGCTCTTCCTTTTCTAGAAGTTTGAGGTGCATCATTAGGTTGTTTATGTGTGTTCTTTCCATTTTTCTGATGTGGGAGTTTAGTGCTATAAATTTCCCACTGAGGACTGCTTTCATTTTATCCCACAGGTGCTGGTAATTTGTATTTGCATTTTCATTCAATTGTAGATATTGTTTAACTTCTTCTTTAATTTCTTCTGTGACCCATTGATTGTTTAGAATAGTATTATTTAATTTCCATTTGTTTATGGGATTCTTGTCGGGTTTTTTGTCATTCATTTCCAATTTTATTACACTATGGTCAGAAAATATGCATGGAATTATTTCAGTTCCTTTGCATTTACTTAAGCATGTTCTGTGGACTAGTATATGATCTATTTTAGAGAAGGACCCATGTGCAACTGAGAAGAATGTGTATTCTGATGTTGATGGGTGGAGCACTCAGTACACATCTACTAGGTCCATTTGTTCACATGTTTGATTCAGTTCTGTTATTTCTTTGCTGATTTTATGTTTAGTTGACCTGTCTCTTTGTGCCAATGGGGTGTTAAGTTACCCTGTTATAACTGTATTATTATTTATTTGGTTTTTCATGTCTATTAAGATTTCTCTTACCCAGTTGGGTGCTCCCATATTTGGTGCATATATATTTATGATCATAATCTCTTCCTCTTAAAGTTTTCCCCTAAGAAGTATGTAGTGATCTTCTTTATCTCTTTTGATCATTCTTGGTTTGAAGTTATCATTATCTGCAAACATAATAGCTACCCCTGCTTTTTTCTGGGTTCCTGTTGCATGGAGTATTGTTTTCCAGCCTTTGATTTTTAGGCTGTGAGTTGCGTTTGAGTTAAATGTGTTTCTTGTACACGGCATATTGTTGCGTTTTGTTTCTTAACCCACTCTGCCAGTCTGTTTCTTTTTATTGGTGAGTTGAGATCATTTACATTGATTGATATAACTGATATGTACTGACTTATCCCTGTCATGTTATCTTTCTGTTGTTGATTTTATATGCTTTCTGTTTAATTGTTTGCCCTGCTTAGTGGTTTCCTTTTGCTGTTGTTCTTAAGATTGTAGTTATCTTTGTCTGTTTCTAGAGTGTCTTTCAGTACTCTTTGTAGTGTTGGTTTGGTGGCCATAAATTTCTTCAGTTGTTCTTTGTTATGAAAGTATCTTATTTCTCCATTGGTTTGTAAAGATAGTTTTTCAGGATACATCAATCTGGGTTGAAAGTTGTTTGCTTTCAGGATTTGAAATACTTCACTCCAAGCTCTTCTTGACTTGAAGGTTTGGGTTGAGAGGTCTGCCGTGATTCTCACGGGCTTTCCTTCATAGGTGATCTGTTTCTTTTCTCTGACAGCTTTTTGTAATCTGTTTTTGTGCTGAATTTCTGATACCCTAGTTATTCTATGTCTGTGTGAAGATTTATTTTGGTTATGGTTAATTGGGATTCTGTATGCCTCACTTATGTATATATCAGATTCTTTTCCCATGTCTGGAAAATCTTCTGCTATTATTTCTGCAAATAGTCTTCGCAGGTCATTTGTATTGACTCCTGCTTTTTCATTGATGTCTATTAATCTTATATTGTTGCTCTTGGCATCATCTTGCAGCTGTTGAATTGTTATTTCCTGGTTCCTTGTTATTTTTAAGAGATCTTTTCTTTCATAATCATAAGCTTCCATGCTGTCTTCAAGGTCTGAGACTACCTTCAGCTTGATTCAAGTGGTTTTGCCAACTTTCAATGGAATTTTTAATTTTCTGAACTTCCCTTTGAATCTGTTTCATGCATTCTGTTTGTGTCTTATTTTGTTCATTCAAAGTTTCCATCATTTTCTTATGTTCTTCTATTTTTTTAATCTTGATCTTCTTTAGATAGACACAGAATTTCTTTCATAATGATTGTCATTTCATTTTTTAGCTGAGAGATTTTTTCTGATCTGATTTCCTCTATAGCTTCATGGAGTTATTTCTTTACTTCAGTTGCTGTCATTTCAGAGAGACCAGTTGTGTGATTCCCAGTGTCTTCCATTTCAGTGTCTCTTGGGTTTGTTCTCAGTGGGCTGGGGGACTGCGACTGCATCTTGCTGTTTTGTTTTGTCATTTTCTTCTGGGACCTGTGTGGCTGGGCAGGCAGCCTCCTAATGGATTGCACTGGAACACTGTGTTGGGTAGAGCTTCAATCCTCCAATGTCCCCATGGCTAGCCAGGGCACACCCCCAGACTATGGCACTGGATCCTTGTGCTCTGTGGTCTGTGAGGCTGGCCATTTGTTCCTCTGATGTACTTTGTTGGGTTGCTCTGGGACACTGGGCTGGACAAAGTTTGTATCCTCCCTGTAGCTAGCAGGGGCATATCCCTGGAGCTTGTTGCCAGGGCCTAGAACCTGACCGTGTAGAGTTCAGAACCTCCGCAATCCAGGTGGCTAGCAGAGATGCACCCCTGGGGTGTGATGCTGGGGCCTTGTGCCTGGCTGGGTGGAGTTCAGAATCTCCAGGACCCAGGCAGCTAGGCAGAGCGCACCCCAGAGTGTGGCATCACCAGGACCTTGCATCTGGCTGTGAGGAGTTCAGAGCCTCTGGAGCATGGGGGAAACCTGGGCACATCCCTGGCCTATGGTGCTGGGGCCTTGCTCCTGGCTGGATGGAGTTTGCAACCTCTAGGACCTGCCACATGGCCGCACACCTGAACAATGGAGCTCATGCCTTGTGTTCTAATGGGCAGAGCTCAAGTTCTCCAAGGCCCTGCAGCTATGCTGGCCACTCCCTGATGAGCAGCTCGGGGGCTCTGGGCTGAGCTGGGCTCCATACCTCTGTGTCCTGCAAGGCTGGCTGGGCATTTCCCTGATGGGTTGCACTGGGATGCTGGACTAGGCAGAGCTCGATCCTCTGTGCAGCTAGTGAGGACTCACTCCTGGAGTGTGGCACTGGACCTTCCACCTGGCTTGGTGGAGTTCGGAATCTCCGAGACCCAGGCGGCTAGGTGGAGCATACCCAGAGTGTGGTACCACCAAGACCTTGTGTCTGGCTGCAAGTTCAGAGCCTCTGGAGTGCAGGGCAAGCCCAGGTGCATCCCCCGCGTATCTTTTTAAAGTAAAAGATACTAGAATGCTGTGGACTCTCACTGCTCCACTGATCTCTTTCCAACAAATTCCCCAAGCTGCAGAGGTATATAAGACTGCATTCATTTCAGTAGCAAAGTTGGGATTCTTTGGCAGATATCAGTATTAGATGAGGTGAGGGTAATTCCTGAACCAAGGAATCCACCAGTAGGAAAAAACCTTGGGGAAACTGGAGCAATTTGAGTATATATACATATATCAGTCATCAATTCTTACAATTCTTCCAGTACTGAAATTGATTTATCCATGTTAGTAAAAAGTCATAAAAAGCAATAAAGCTTTCATTTGGTTGTATCAGAAATGGATGTAGAAGTAATGGGAGGGTTTTTATCAAGATATGTATGCTTAATGGTACTTTTCATATCAACAGAAAGTTAATAACAGGAATGGGAAGTTATAGGACATCACATTTGCGGTATAATCCTGTTGTAGAGTTTGGGGATGTGAGAATGGTGTACTGATTTTTGTCATAAGAAACTGTTCCTAATAAACAAGGTGACATTGACTGAGGGTGAGGACTCTGGAGGCCCAGTCTCAGGGTTCTGGTATTGCTTCTGGAGTTCAGTAACTGTGAGAGCTTGGGCAAATGATCTTTTTAAATCTCAGTTTTCTCATACATATGATGTATCCACCTCAGAAAGGTTTTGTGGGTATTAATGGGATTATGCATATAAACCATTTGGAATAGTGCCTGGCTCTTTGTAAGTGCTCAGTACAAGACAGTATTTTCTTCAGCTGCAAAACAAGGGTTAGAAGGCCCTCTCTAAAGCAAACAGGGCGCTCAGGTGCAGCGTGTTTAATGAAGAGTTTTGTAAGAGTCCATGACAGTCTTATTGCAGGTCTGAGATTCCTAATGCCAAGGACATTGTTAATGGACATTTATCATGATTTCTTTTTATCATCAAAACATCCCATAAAGTAGTTGAAATCTGTATGAAAAGCTGGTTGATACAATTAGATGCTAAGACAGTGCTGTGAGTTGGGGCACCAACTCACTGAAACGTGGGGGTGTAGTTTTTCACTTTGTGGCTTGAAGGGCTAATCAGCCATGTCATACTTCGGCAGCCTGAGCCTTATGTTTCTGGTTGTAATAAGATTCAGGATCACAGTCAACTTGTGCCATTTAATGCCTTAGTCCTGGGACAGCTGGAGAACACAAGTCACACGACTCATCTTGTCACATTTTGGTGTCCATGCTGGTCTCAAAGGAAATCCTCTGCTTTCCTGACATCATGAGAAGTGTCCCACAGGTGATGTGGATACCCCACTCACCTGCTGTCTCCACTTTGGACACGAGCCCAACTCGCTGGAGGTGTGTGAGGGTCCCGCTGCCCTCTTTGGTTCCAGATCATCCCTTTTCTTCCTCCTGTGTCCCAAGGGGACTGTAGGAAGGGACAT
>RJWM01026729.1:0-27689 GCA_004363535.1 Dasyprocta punctata
GAGGGCTCAGCGCTCTGCAGATGTTTTCCGGATCATTCTGAAAGTCTCTCTGATGCTGCTGTTTCACTGCAGAGCCTCCCGCCCACCCATCTGCTCCCCCCACCCCAGTTCCTTACTCCTCCTCCTCCTCCTAGCCTGGCTCTGCCTGGGCTGCATCCTTAAGGACCCCCTCCTGCCGCTGTCAACTCTCAGGGCACAGGCTTCCTAATTGGAAAACTCACAGCCTACAGGCCCTGTGAAAAGGCAATCACCCAGGGCCCTGGGAAGCTCCGCCTGGAGTGCAGCTTCCTTAGGGCCTGTCCTTGTGTCTCGGGTTAAATTGGGATGAGTGCAGCTGCAGCAGCCCACCTGGAAATGGAGTGTGTGTGCACACAGGTTGCATCTTTGTAGGTACATAGGCATGGATGGGCCTCTCTGGGCTCCATGCACAGATTGGCGTGTGTCTCTGGGGGTCTGGCTGGAGGCTGCTAGTGGTTCTGGTCATGCACACATTGGAATAATATAATGAAAATCTCTGTAACCCAGAAGCCAACTGTTGGCATGTGCCATTGGGGGATTAAGGTGCTAAAGGATTGGGTCCTGGAAGATTGGGGTGCTGGAGGACTGGGGTTCTGGAGGGCTGGGGCTGCAGCTGCCTGGTAGAGACTCCTGTGTCAGCCAAGTCCTGGCCCTGGTATTCTCTGCAAGTGAGGACATCCTGGTCATGGCAGCTGAGACCTGTCACCCACACCCATGGTCAGCGTCCCAAGGGTCTCTGTGTCCTCTGGGGTCTGCTTCACAGCCCAAGCTTCTCACTTCAGTCTTTACTCTCTGGGTGGCCAGAGGAGGTTCCTAGAGTTCTGCTGATGTTGCCTGCACTCCAATGTCTGCCTCCATCCCTCCCCTCCATGTTCCTGGAGGCAGATGAGGGAAGGGACAGGTGTGCCAGGCACGCCCCCATGGGTGGTGAGGAAGTGTCGTCCACGCAGGCTGTGGGAGGGGAGTACTTGGGGTACAGTCTGAGATTTCACACCCTCCCAGTGAGCCTAGGGTGGGGTCTTGGGTCTGATGGTTGTCTCTGTGGTGTGGGACCCAGGGAAGAGAGAGGGCACCCCTGGGCCTGAGCCCCACTCCAAGCACCCAGTAATCTCCCTGCTATGGAATGTGGGGAAGAAGTGGGCATCCAGGACCCAGCATAGCCCAGGCTCACCAGCACCTGTCCTTTCCTGGGAAGAAACCTGACTGCCTGCTGACCCTAGTAGCCCCTTGCACCTCAGATAGACCCCAGAGGGAGCTGGGGGTGGGGCAGGGCATTAATTTGCCAGACTGTCTTGGTCCATTCATCATAAGCAGCTTTGCCTCCCTGGGCTCTGCAGGCCCCTGCCATAGCCCTTGGGCCTCTGGGAGCGGTCATGGGTACCTGTCCACTGTCTCCAGGACTGCATGCTGGCCAGCAGCCCTGCAGGCGAGGAGGAAGCCGCTTAGCCACACTCCGAATCTCCCTTTCATAATGAAAATAGCATTATGTTTTCTGCTCTCAACAACACTGCTGCAGAAGCAGCTGGCAGCCCCTCGGGGTGACATCTTCCTTCCCCATGCTACGAGTCACAGCAGATCCACAAAGGAGGCCACTCCATTCAGAAGCTATCTGAACCCGGGGCTGATGTGGAGGAAAGGGTAGCCTTTGGGGATCTGGGCACCCAAGAGAAGAGACTCTGTTGCTTTACAAAGGCTAGGACCAGAAAAGCATGAAAATCCAACCTGCTTTTTTTTAGAACCCAGAGGAAGGGTGGGTGGGCCCAGGGTAACCTGGTGTCTTAGTCACTTTTCTGTCATTGCTGAGACAGAATACCTGATGCCCAAAATTAGGGAAGGAAAGGTTTATTTCTAACAGTTCTTGGAGGTTTCAGTCCATATTCAGGGGGCTGCAAGGTAGGGTGGTGTGGCAGGGCCGCCATTCACGGCCGCCAAACAGCAAGGCTAAGCAGCGAGAGAGTGAAAGACACGCCTTCCTCTCATCCTCACACTGCATGTCAGCTCCACCCCTGGGCGGGTGCAGCACTCACACCACCAGTCCCAGCAGCAGACAACAAACAAATCACAAGTGCCAGACTCAGCCCTGACCATGCCAGGATTACATGAGACTCTGGGGGGGACACAGCATCAAACCCATACACCTAGCAAGTTTGTAATTGGCAGCATTTACAAAATACAAGTGCCAGGCAGGTGTGGTGGCACATGCCTATAATCCCAGCACTCGGGCGACTGAGGCAGGATTGTTGCGAGTTCAAGACCAGCCTGGGTTATAAAGTGAGCTCAAGGCCAGTCTGAACTGCATAGTGAGACTCTGTCTCACAAAGATTAAAAAACAAAACAAAACAAAAAGCAAACGAAAACCACAAGTGCCAGGGACTGCAGGGAGCATTTGATTTGTAGTACCCCCATCAGGCTAGAGGTAGTGTTTTCCTGACATACCTGATGAGGAAACTGAGGAATAGAGTACTGACGAGCCTTCCCCAAGCTCACACAGCTGGTCCACAGCAGAGCTGGTAGGAACCCCCGGTATTATTGTATTCCCCACCTGAGTCATGCCAGGGCCTCAGCTCTGATGGCAGCCTGGGCCTTGCTGTCTGTTGTCTCCGCCCGATTTCATGCCTCATAGCCCCTGACCTCTCCCGGTAGCTCACAGCACCCAGGAGAGGAGACAGAGAAGGGTGACAGAGAGTGGCCGCTGTGTGTAGGGCCAGAGTACCATGCTAAGGGCCCGCAGAGGCCTGCGCATGTGTGGCAATGCTGTTTTTCCTCTGTCCCCGTCTGCTGTTCCTCAGATGGTGCCCGGCACGCAGTGCAGCGGGGCTCAAGAGGGTTTTATGGAATGAATGGCTGCAGACGGCAGCTGTCTCCTCCACTTTGTCTTGTTTGCTCCTCCCTTCTCCAAACAGTTCCTATGGGCCGCGCTGAGCTAGTTAGTGGCTGTCAGGGAAGACACATGGAGATGATGAAAGTTGGGGAATGGCGCCTCTGCGGCGTTGTTGACAGGAAGAGGGGCAGTCACCGCCCCCCTCCGAAAAAGGCAGCTTGGAGCTCTCTGAGGATATGTCAGCCTTAGGCCCCTTCAGAGTTCAGCCTGGGGGTGGGTGAGGCAGGAGCACTTGGGGCTGGGGAGGGTGGCGTTGGGGTGAGGACTGGGCTGTCGGCTTCCCTGTGTCATTAGAGACAGAGGAGCAGAGCCCCAGACTGCCAAGCACAAGGGCTGCGGACAGGGTAGAAATGGGGAAATTGTGCCTCATCACTTATTTTATGGGGGTGTTACAAAACTCACTCAAGATACATTATCTGTTCACGTAGTGTTTCTAGCAATAAAAAATGAATGGGAAAATTTCTGATGAGCCACAGAGAGAGTCTGACACTTGCAATACCTCCCCTGTGCCCTCCCCCGGGACCTGCCCTGGGCTGACCCTGAAGGGGTCTCTGAGCCTGGAGGAGAGTGGGGAGCTTGGAGCGTGCCCAGGCGTGAGATGCCACAGGGGTGCTGGGCATGGGCCTGGCAGTGGCACTGCAAAGCTGCAGTTGGGGGTAGGGAAGGGCGGGGGTCCTTCCTGCTGACAGTGGGGGCTTTGTGGTGAGAGGCACCGAGCAGAGGGAGCATAGCAGCCAAGTTGCCTGTTGCTGCAGAAAGGCGCCAAGAGAGGCAGAGGGCTGGTGGGTACAGATGTCTCCTCTTCAGCCAGCTGAACTCTCCTCTAATTGGACCCATTGTGTTTATGATAATTTGCATTGGGTGCAGGAATCCTGAGCTCAGTGGGGGCAGCTTCTTCCTCAGGAAGGAGCTGTCAGAGGGAGAGGTGGGTGGCTGGCAGTGCAGTGGGGGTGCTGCAAAGGGAAGGCCGAGGATGAGGGGACACCTATTGGCTCCAGGGTTTCCATCACCACGGGGCCCCACCCCGCCTCTGCCCTTCTGCTTTCTGGATAGCTCTTCCCGGTCTGCCCTTCCTGAGCAGGGGACTTTGCTCCTAAGGCTGCTAAGCAAATCATCCTTCTCAGCAATGCTACCCTTTCTCAGAAGGCAAAGGCAGACTTGCATCACCAGGTGGAGTAAAAATTGGTGTGTGTGAGGGTGACAGGTGTTTCTTCCCGCTCCAGCCTCGGACCTGAGTAAGCTGAAGCTGGAACCACAGAGAAAGGGAGGGCTTAGGGGTCCTGGGGACTCATAATTATAGGTGGCCCCTGGCTTCCTAAAGGCCAGCGCTTTTGGAACTGAGAGCAGCATCACACCAGATCTGTCCGGGTAGTGGAACTGGTGGTCTGGAGGGGAGGGGAGGGGAGCTACTGGACCCATAAAACCAGCCCTGTTAGGTGGGAGTCTGATCAGGGCTGGTGTGTCAGGATGCTTTCTGGTGGGGTTGTTCTGGCCTTGGAAGTGTCTCGCCTTGGTTTCCACAGCTGCTTCTGGCCACGCTTGGGTGAGGCACGACAGGACTGTGGCTTGTGCTCTAGTCATGGCCCTGGGAGTGAGGGAATGAGAACTCAGGGACTTTGCTGCTGGAAGAACATTCACTGCTCAAGTTCCCAGAGGCCAATGGATGCCTGACTGTGCCAATAGGGGTCCTGTCCTCCTGTAAAATAGAGAGTCCCTGGTCCCTGGGAGCAATTCAGCAGCAAATGCATAGCTACTGTACTAGATCTTCTGGGTCAAACTCCAGCTCTAGTATGCACCAGCTTTATAACTTTGGGAGGTTACTTACACTGAGCCTTAATTTTTCTTTTCATCTTGGAGATAGAAATCATAATACAGGTTGAACATCCCTAATGTAAAGGCCTGAAATCTCTCATGTCCCTCAAAAAGTTTTGGATTTTTAGAGCATTTTAGAGTCCATAGTTTTGGATTAGAGATGCACCACAGGTTAAGTCTCTGCTATGCGATGATCCTAAAATCGAAAGAACTCTGAAATCTGTTTCTGGTCCCAAGCATTTCAGGTAAGGGATGACAAATCTATAATACAGTCAGCCTCCATATCTGCAGGATCCGAATCCACAGATGGATGATATTTGAAAACAAAATATGTCTGTACTGAACATACACGGGCCTTTTTTTTTTTCTTGTCATAATCCCTGAACAAGACGGTGTAACAACTGTTTACATGGCTTTTACATTGTCCTGGGTATTGTAAGTAATCTAGAGGTGATTTAAACTACTCTATGGGAGGATGGGTGTAGGTTGCATGGCAGTACTGCCCTGCTGTATAGGAAGGACCCGGGCACCCTCAGGTTCCAGCATCCTTGTGGATCCTGGCACCTACCTACATACACGGAAGAACAGCTGTGTCTACCTCGGAGTGCTGAGCAGGTTAAACATGTCTGCATGTGTAAAGATCTGGAAACCTCAACTGATCTGTAAATGGTACCTTGGAAAGAGAGGGGTGATACCTGCAGAATTCCTTTCTAGGAGTCTCTTTGCTGGGGGACTGGAGAGGAGGTTAAAGCCCTTGGAGGTGCAAACACTTCTGGCCTGTGCATTCCTAGGTGCCCTCTCTGTGGCAGATGTGGCTGGGCATTGGTCCTTGCTGGGGGCTGCAGCCTGCACACAACCCTTTGGACCAGCCTGCCTGTGCTCTGGGGGCAGATCCCGAGTCTCCCCAGGGCGCCCTTCTCAGGCTCCCAGCCGAGTGCAGATGCCTCTGGGCTGCCCCGACCCTCACTTCTGTCTCCACACTGGGCCCAGCTGCATCCGCTCCATTCGGATTCTTCCTGATTTCCTAACTCGGCACAGTGGAGGAAAAACCCAGACACTTCTTTGTCGCCCTGAACACATGTGACCTTGGAAAATGGCTACTGTGTATGGAATGCTTGACTTGGGTGTTTCTTTGGGAAAGGCGGGGCTTCCATTCATTGCTCAGACTGGAAGTTCCCTGAAGGTTGGGATCGCTCCTGCCCCTCAGACTGAGGCTTGGAGGATCCAGCTCTCTCCTGGTGCGGGAGCCTAGGAGCCTTCCTTCTGGGTCTCTGTCTGTCCCGCCTCTGGTTGAAGAAACACCCGGCGACTGGTCACACGCAGCTGGCATTGGCCTTCACCCTCCTCCATCCACTCACCTGATCCCTCCTGGCCTGGGTGGTGTCTTCCTAGCTTCCAGTTCAGACGAGAGCCATCTGCTTCTGCATCGCTGAGCCAGCTGCAAAACCAGGTCACCTCTGTCTCCTTGTCTTTCTTGTCCCTTTTCCCTAATCGAATTATTTTTTTCTCTGCATCCTGCATGTCAAAGAGTACTTCGGCAGACCTGGGTTCTCACCCTCTCTGGAAACACTCTGGGCTCAGTGTCGCAGGGCGTGGTGACCTTTTGCTGCATCTTTGCTCCTTCCTTCCCTGCTCCCCACCTGCCTGCACCTCACGGGTGCAGGATGAGCAGCGGAGCAGTTCACCCACAGATGCACAGCTGAAGGCGGGTGCCTGGCTCACAGGCCTGCCACCAGGGAGGAGGCGTCCAGCAGGGGGCACGGGCAGAGTGGTAATGGGGTCACATCACAGCCCTTACCTGATGAGCTGCAGTGCCCATGTCATTCTTGTCCACCATCTGAGGAACCAGGGCCATGGCAGGCATGCTCCAGGACCCACTTCTCCCTTCTATTTGGTACTTTGGGTCCCGGTCACAGCCTTTATTTTGCTTCCCCACATTCTGCCCAAGTGTCAGGACACAGCTGCAACCATCCTCACAGCCACAATAATAACAGCGATCATAACGTGATTGTGGTGGTCAGTGCCCCCAAACCTCCCAAAGGTCACTCCGCACCATCAGCTCATGTGATAGGCGGGCACGCAGAGTGGCCAAAGCTCAGAGACCAGGAGATTTGCCATCATACACACAAGGTCCCCATGCCCCAGGAGCACATCCCCCTGACCCTCTTCTTTTTGGGGTGAGTCTGGCACTCAGTGTCTAACCTGCAGCTGCTGGGGGCACGAGGCAGGCCAGCTGAGGCAGTGGCTGAAAGCCAGGGTCCTTGAGCTGGGCCTGGGACAAGTTGCTTCATTTCTCTGAGCTGCAAGGATCTCATCTGTTAGAAGGGATGACGTCACAGGCACCCCTGTGAGCTCAGAGAGAGCTGGCTGCAGAACCCCCATAGATACCAAATCTGAGGGTGTTTACATCCTTTAGTGTTGGAGGGTATAGTGTTAGCACATAACTTGTGCATATCGTCCTTTAAATCACTTCCAAATGAGCCAGACTTCTCAACACAATGCAAATGCCATGTGAACCATTGTTAGATGGGATGGTTTAGGGAGTAAGTCTGTGTGTGTTTGGTGCAGACATAATTTGTTCTAAATTGTGGTTGAATCCATGGACAAGTGTTGAAGGTGACTGTGCTTCTCACTGGGGGATCGTCTAAGATGTGTACAGGGCCCCTGGCCCTTATCATGTGCTCTGTAAGTGGTGTCTGTCCTGGTCTTCTCCAAGAGCTCCACTGTCCCTTCTTCCTGTTCCCCAGACCGACAGCAAGGTGGCCAGAACCCATGCCCAAGGAGAGTGACCCTGGAGAGAGGTGACAATCAATGCCGATAGTAAGAACAGCAGTGCCCAACGTCTATGAGCCTCAGCCTCTGCGTCAGGTGCTATCTTAAGCCCTCTGCATGAGTTTTCTCATGAAATCTATATGAAGTATGTGTTTTACAAAGCCCACTTTGCAGGAGGGGAAACTGAGGCACTAGGCAGTTACGTATCTGCCCTGGTATGTACAGTCAGCTTCTGAGCCTACACAGATCCTGTCCCCCACTGCAGAGCCAGGCATCACCAAAGCCAGGGTGGGTGTCCTCTGTAGGGTCCTAGGTCACGGGGTCAGTGTGGATGATCCTCAGCTTCCGGGTCCCTGGCACCAGGTGACATTTCTGCAGAGATATGCAGTTCCTCTTGTCCTTGGGAAAGTCTTCGGCCGAATCTCACAGGAGTCCATGACGCCCAAAACGTGGATAACATCTCATCTTGTCCCTGTGGTTCGTCTGACAGTGAGAAGACATAGACGCGACAGTCACGCCCAAGGTGGTGCAGCAAACACTGGGCCTCAGGGCTCCTGGAAAGTAGTGCGGAGCTCCGTGCAGAGGCCTGATCTCCTGTTCCCCAGTGGTGTCACTGTGAGCAAGCCACCTAGTCCTGCTGGGCCTCAGTTTCCTTGTGCCAAATGCTGGGTGCCCCTGGCATTTCTGCCCGTGCAGTGATGGCCATGGGCACTGGGTGAAGCCTCAATTGTTTCTTCCACAGAGGCTGTGCTGAGGCCACACCTCTGCTCCCAACCCCTGCTTCCCTCCAGGACCTTTGCTGAGTCTCCTCTGCCGGAATGAGGCCCCTGTCTAAGGACTTCCTCTGGCCCTTACTTTGCATTCGAAGGTAGGGATATTGTGGCCTGTGGTCCTGGACATTTGCTGCAGCCCTTGGTCCAGCAGAGTCCAGAAAGTCACAGCACATTTTGGGGAGAGGTAACAAGAAGAGGAACAGAGCTTGGTTTTTATATCAATAATCAGTAATTGACAGAAAAGATGACTTGAGAGTCCCTTAAGGAAATAGAAATCTGATTTATTTCTCTCTCTCTTCCTGTGTATGTGTGTGTTAGTTTTGAGCAAGAGAGTGGTAAAGTAGAAAACATCCCACTCATATACTTTTTAGAGCAGGGAACAGATAAAAAAAAATTCAATTGGTACAACAAGTAATAGAAAATGTATTTTGGGTCCGTATTTCATCCAGTTACGAGGAAGCAAAAGAAAGGACAAAGGAGATGGAGCTAGGAGAGAAAGAGAGAGAACAAAAGAAAATGGAGAACCAGTTTGCAAAAGAAATGGTCGCCGCGTTGTCCCAAGAAACCCAAAGAGACACCCCCACCCCATGGGACTTTTAAGACTCTGCCACTAAAGACCTTTAAATGATCGTTGGATTTTTATAACCACAGGCAGGCTGTCGCTTCATGGTACTTGACCCGAAGTCCAAAAAGCGACCAAGCCAAGGACTTCATTAAGCCTGAAGACTGGGGACCTTCATGATGGCCTTACTGTTGTGATGATGGTGCGCTCAGAACCCTCCCGCCTGAGCCCGAGGTTCTGAGCTGACAGGGTTCCACCCTTCATGAGCGCCATCCCAGGTGGAGAGGCAGACATGTAGATAATGATTATAATAAAAGTCAGGCTGCTATAATTGCTGCAATAAAAGTTCAGATAAAGTATGCGGAGGAGAGATGAATGAATTCCAGCCAGGAAATCCGGAAGCGTTTGGAAGGAAGTAACCGATAAGCCCTCTGAAGGAGGCGCAGGATTTTTGCACACAGGACAGGTGGAGGCCGAAGTGTAGATGGGGGCAGGATGGCTTCTGCATCAGACTGAAGTTGCCCTTGATTTCTAACTGTGTCACTTGCTAGCTGTGTGTATTTGGGCAGGTGACTTGACCTCTCTGAGCCTGTTTGTTCAGCCATGAAATGAGACTAGCAATGCCTATCTCATAGGGCTATTGCATTAAGGAATAAAGCACAGGACACTATAAATTGTTGAACAAAAATTTTAAAAATATCTTTGAGAGGTGTGGTGCCATCAGGATGACAGACCCCTAGGCATAAAGTGTTCGTGTGATGTAGGATGTGAATATCTGGGGTCTGATGCCCCCTACTAAGAGGCCACCACTGGCCTGCTCCTTTCTCCACCTCAAGGCATGAATCACAGGAAGGGGAGAGCGCCTCCTGGGTCCCGGCCAGCAGCAGAGGTAAAGTGGGGAGAGTCCTAGGCTGGGATGCGCCCCAGCATCCGGATGTCCGGGACCTCTGAGAGGGTTCTGTGCAGACTCCGGCACCTGCCTGCCTGCCAGCAACATGTGTGCACACTCTGCACAGAGACTTTGCTAGGCACAGAGCTGTTGGGGCGCTCACATGGAAAGGGGCCCTGACAGATGCGTGTCCTCCTGGAGAGTGGAGGGGGGATGCTGAGCACGGCAGTGTGGCACTGTGTTGGGGACAACTGTGACAGGTGGAGGCCAGACAGGAGATGGGAGAGCAGAGTGGAAGCCACGTGATGGGCTGGAGAAAGTGAGGGCCCCAGGCAGCTGGAGTGGTGTCTACCCTGCAGGCAGAAGGATGTGCAGGGCCAATGCTCAGAGGATCGGAGCAGAGAGGACAGTAGCCATCTCTGCATGCTGGACCAGGCAGCTCCCTCTCAGGAGAATTTGCAGTGGGAATTCATACCTGTGTCCTGCAAGATGCACTCTAGAGGGCTCCCAGCAGCAGCGGGGCTCACACTGTCCCCGAGGAGTCGTTCATGCAATGCACACATGCATGACCTGAGTGTGGGGTTGCAGCTGCCTCTTGGGGCAGGGACTGAGAGAGGAGCCCCAGGGCTGGTCTTGTGTTTCTGGATGTGAGTGCCACAGCTTACAGCACTGTTTGTTGCACGCGGATCCATTGAGCTCACGCCATGTGCACTTTTCTCTGTGTATATTATATATCAACAAGTGCATTCTTCGATCCCCCCCTTCTGTGACTTTGAGGCTTTGCACAGCCAGCAGGGTTGCCCAGGGTGGCCCAGGACAGGGCCACAAGGACAGCAGCAGGCTACAGAGTAGAAAGACTTGGTTGGGATGAAGTTGAGTGGAGGGCACTGCGGGACCCTCAGGGCCTGGGGTGGGTGGGGCATGAGTTCAGCCAGGCCAGCTGGGGAGAGAAGATGTGAGGGCCATGGGACTGCTGGTGCATGAGGAGGGGACAGGTCACCCCGGTGGAACATGGAGCAGGAGACAGAGCTGGGGTCCTGGGGAACAGCAGGTTCAGGGGTGAGGAGGGAGGCTGGTCCCCCAAGGAATCTGGGCAGGGGCAGACAGCAGGGAGGATCAAAAGCAGGAAGCAGGAAGGAGGGTTACCTGCAAGGGCGGGCAGTGGGCTGCGTGCCACAGGGGCCATGTGTGGTCATCGGCCCCATCACCACCACCGCCATCACTCTGCTACTGTCACTGTCCTCACTACCTTCTTCCTTGTCTTTTCTCCGCTATGAGTTCTGTCACTGCGCTCTCCATTTCTGGAACAACACTTGAGCCAGGACTCCTTGTGCTACCCCCATGCAATGGACAGCCTGACGCGGGTGCAGAACTTGACCTTTATCTCTGAGCCACAGAGAAAGGCAAAGATCAGAGGGGCTTCAGTGGTCAGGTCTATGGTCGTGGTGCCCCCATGCAGGGCAGGGTGGAGCAGGTGGCTGACTTCGCATTGAAGACCCTGCTTGCTGGGCCGGCAAATGTCTACAGGCTTAAAGTGGCCATGTTGCCTGACACAGGCACCCAGAAGGGCCACCTGCAACTACTCATCCAGGAAAGAAAGAGATTTGCAAGCCAATAAATATTTATGCTTCTATTTCGGTATCTGCAATAGAAAATGAGGAAGTTGAAAAACAACAAGCACAAGAAGAATTCTTCAAATGATGGTAATAATAAGAGCTGCCACTTGCAGAGTCCTAGGCACTGAGTACCTGGGCCATCTGATAGAACTGTCACCTGCGCTATGGGAGGTGTGTGATTCTGGTTCCCATTCTATGGCTTGGGAAATTGCAGCCCAGAGAGGATTAGTACCTTGCTCAAAGTGGCACAGCTGGTAAATGATCGAGCTGGGTGGTTCAGATTCAAACAGCTCTCTGCCTCTTTGCTGAAATACTACTATTGATGTGAACGCAGGGAGCAGTGTAAGAAAACTGCATGCTCTAGAAATATAGATGGTACTCAGCCCCTTCTGGATTCAAAATGCCCTACTTGAACTTGGCAACAGGTTTATTTCCTTCTGCTAGCCCATCGGGTTTGAGCAAATATTGAAATGAGTTACATTTCCCTTCAGCCCTCATTGACCAGCTGCGGAAGCAGTGTAAATAGGTGGTGGGTAGTTTGGTCCACAACTCGATGTAGGCAATAAAAGCCACATTTCTTTACTCACTGTCTTGGTAACTTTCCTTGCTGAGTCAGAACACCTGACACCCAAAATTAGGAAAGGTAAGGTTTATTTAGCTTACAGTTTGTGGAGGTTTCAGTCCATAATCAGCTGTCTCCAAGGCAAGGTGGCATGGCAGAGGGCAACACTTCAAGGCAGCAGCAAGCAAAAGCAGCCAGAGCAAAAGAGGGCAGAACAAGCCTCTTTTCTTCCTTTATATTGTACACAGGTCACCCCCACCCAGGGCGGGTGCAGCATTCACAAAATCACCCCTGCCCTCTTGCACAGCATGAGGATATTTACAAAGTAAGAACCCCGGCTCCCTGCTGAGTCTTTCAGTTAAACTTCTAAACTTCTCAAATTGACACAGTGTATCAACCATAACACTCACACAACCATGACACTTATCTTGCACCCCACACCTTCTACAGAGATGGTGGGGACTTCAGTGTCTGCTCTGTTTAGGACTTTTTGTCCCCATTCAGTTTGGGGGAGGGGGCTTGCAAGAATCATTCCTAAATGTGCAGATGAACCCAGCCCTTACTGTGTCCCAGGGCAGAAAGTTGAGGTGACCCATCCTGAGGTTTCCTATAAACCCAGTGGTGAGGACCAGGCAGCCTGGAGGACTCCTTCCACCCTTAAAAAGGAGAAGGGACCCTCTGTCTATGGAGTGAGCCCCATCCCTGGCTGTGACCCCTAAGATTCCCCTGGGTTCCTTGGGCAGAGGACAAGTGGCGGCATCAAGTCCTGAGCACTCGAGGGCCAGAGGGTCAGGAGTCCAGCGAGAGCTGGGCAGGGCTGCCCTGCATTGGGTCAGTCATCTGGGCTGCCCAGCCCACGCAGCCATCTGGGGCACTGGGACCCAGACCTCCCGGAGTTCAGCCTGGTCTCCCTCACACAGCTGTGCAGCTCCCTCTCAGCATCCCACACGGGAATGAACTGGACTCAGGACCTGGGCTCAGGACCTGGGCTCTTAGCCATGTTAGAAGCCACTATAAACGGAAAACGAAAGGTTCCCTTAGATGTGTAAGATAAGTGTCATGTCACAGCGATATATGTGCACCCATGTTTGTAGTAGCACAATTTATAATAGCTAAATCTTGAAAACAACCAAAATGCCCATCAACCATAGAATGGATGAAAAAGATGTGGTATTTTTATACAATGGAATATTACTCAGATATAAAAAAGATGATCTTGAGGCTTTTATACGTAAATGGAGGCAACTCGACACTATACTCATAAGTGAAATAAATTACTCACTTTTGTAAATATCGTATCATCTTCCTAGTGTAAAAAATAAATAACAATTAAAAAAACTGAAAAAGTATTAAGATCCAAAATATACAATAGGTATTGTAATAAGGAAAGAGAAACAAAATGCTCAAAATTAAAGAACAGCTGGGAGAGGGGAAAGGAGAAATGGAGGGAAGGAAAAGATTATATGTTTGTAGACATACACATATAACTGTATGTATGTATAAGTACGCAAGATAGATAACTATACTACTAGTTCTCTGTTAGTTCATTAGAAAGAATAGTTTGTGTTGTCATTGTTTGATTGTCTGATTTTTTTATGCCTAGATTTTGTAACTTGAACAACTACTTCTAAGATAACAATATGTAATATATTGACTAGTATTGATTTCTTACTGGTTTTTTTTTTTTTTGAAATTCTGTATTACTTCTACCTTTTTTTCTGTTTTGATTTTTTTTTTTTTTAAGATAACTCTTTCCTGAAGATGCCTCTATCCTTAAGATGCCTCTTTGGAAAAGTCAAATACTGTATAAGATAGGGATTAAGTGTTTGAGCTCTGGCATCAGAGAAAACTGAGCTGAAATCTCAGCCCTGGCCCTAACCAGTTGTGTGACTTTGGGCAAATAACGTAACCTTTCTGAGACTTTGCGTTCACTTCTGTAAATGAGAATAATAGCAGCCACTTTGGAGGACTGTAGGCGTTCTTGTGTTTACATCCTTGCACTTAGCACATTTTAGAGCCACGATGGTTAGGACTCTGAGTGTGTCTGGGGCAGGACGTTCCTCGCTCTCCTTTGTACGATCCAATCTACTAACTAAACTTGGCCCCAGATCTAGAACATGATTGTCCAATTTCAAATGCCTTAAGGAGCTTTAATTATTTTTAAAGCTGCATCATTAGCAATTATTAATAAGTGAAATAATTTTTGTCTTATGATTTCCAAATTCTGACCACTCACAGTACACCGGCTTTCTCTTTAATCACCCAGGCGATCGCTGGGTCTTCAGACAGGCTCGTATCAGCTCTCTTACTAAGTGATCTTGAGCCCAGGTCCCTCCTCATTTTGCAGATCGTCCTGTCATCCTCAGTGGTTTCCTTCCGTGGCTGGAGAGCTGGTTAACTGGAAAACATCTAGGCTTTGCGATCAGACAGACTGAGCTCAAAATCTGGCTTTGCCTTGCATTTTGCTTCTTTTTGTGGCACTGGGGATGAACCCAGGAGCTCCTGCATGCTAGGCAAGGGCTCTACCACTGAGCTCCAAGATCTACCCTTCAGAGATGCCCCCAGTGCCCAGCGTCCTCAAACTGACCCCACCTCCTGATAGCCCGTTCAGCTACAAACCTGTCAAAAGTTTAATTCACATGTCCTGCCACAGATCCCATCACCTCTTTAGACCCCATCTCTAACACTGCTGCACTGGACACCCAGTCTTCACTACTTGAGTCTTCAGGGGAGAATATATATATATATATATATATATATATAATTTATATATATTTATATTTAAACCATATGGGGGGTGGTCAGTTTCAACACTCTCTGATGGAGAGGGGAGGGCTCAGGGGAAGACCCTGTCAACGTGGTCTTGGGACAAAGCCTCAGTGCCAGAGAAAAGTCGGGTTGTCGGGAGGTGACAGCACCCAGCCGTGGTAACCTGGAGTAGCAGGTGGGCTTCCCTGAGGAGGCGCAGGGCCCCTGGTGTAAGGTACACCTGCGAGGAAGGTGTGGCAGGAGGAAGCCCCCAAAGAGCTGCCGGGGCTAAGAGTAGGCAGGGAGCAAGTGTAAATCTCAGCTCCGATCTGCTCATAAAGTTCCGGAGCCACGTATTTCTGTCAGTTTTATATTAACATTTACATAACAAGTAGATTGAGAGATTGCGTTATTTACATATATATGGAGGCCGGCTGGAACTGGGTATCCTAGCGCCTGTACATGACGTTTTATTGATTAATAAATTAGACACTTGCAGATCAGGCACAAATCAAATCCATCCATTTTCAGACACCCATCAGGTGCAAATGAATGTAAATTGGCGGCCTCATTTGCATACGCAAAGCAAACCATTTAGTCGTCATTTGTCACTGGCACCCTTGAGAGACTGTAATTTGCCTAGCAAGGCAGCCAGCAGCCAGAGACCCTGTGCTCTCCCAGGATTTCCCCGCCTGGGTAGGGAGTGCGGCGCCAGGCAGGGCTGGGCAGGGCGGCTGCCTTGCCTCCAGCTCCCCGCTTGGAATGGCCTGCAAGACACTGGTACCAGGGCCAGGCGGGACCTGACCTTGCCACCAAATCAGAATCCAAGTGTCAAAACTGGAGGGAATTTTGAAGTTCAGATCTACCACCTCTACATTTTGTAGATGACGAACTCAGGCCCAGAGAAGGAAGTGACTTGCCCAAGACCACACTGCAAGGTAGGCAGGGTGCCAGGAGTGGACCCCAGTTCTCCTTCCCCCAAGTTCAGCACTTGCTCTGTGATGCCTGATTGATTCCTCACAATAGGAAACAAACAGGCAGGGTCCAGAGCTTCTGGAGTCATTGCCTCCTGCCTCAGTTTCCCCAGGGTAGAGTGGGGTGTGGGGCCAAGGGCAAGCATCTACCGGGTGGGTGCTGTGTTTCCCAAGCTTGTTTCATAATCTGATTTTGGAGCGCCTGGAGGGCCCTCACCGCTGGAAATGTCTCCCCTACCATTCCCAACTCATGTTCTTTCAGGACACAAAGGGCCTTGCATGACACAAAAGGGACAGCTCTGGATGGGTGGGCTGGGCCAGTGTGAGCAGGGCCACCTTGACCACTTTGTAGGCCACCAAGAAAAATGAAAAGGTGCAACCAGGGAGGCCTCAGAGCCAGGCTTCACCAGCCTCACAACACGCCTCGGAGGGGCTGCGGGTGTGTGCGGATCAGGCAGAGGGAGGCCGCCAACCGCTGTCGCCAGGACACACACGGAGTTCCCAGGCCAGAGAAGGTACCCATCTGATGGGTCCTGGGCAGGGGCACCTGCTGGAGGCAGAGGGGTAGCTGTGTTGCGCCCCATGGGATTTTGTGTGTATTTTAAGATCTGCATGTATTTTGGGCAGGTTAGGGTATCGTGGTTCAGATGTGGTTTGATTGTATTTTAGAAAGTTTTCTACCCTATCATCTGCTAAGGAACATGGGCTCACAGGGATCAGCCTCTGGGGAGACCATCTCCTCACCCCCACCCCCACCCCTTCCCTGGCTGGGGGCTGTACCCTGCAGGTGTTCAGAGGCTAAACTAATAATTAGGTCATGGCGCCTCTGGGAAAATAAAGTCCTGATGTTCACCTTGAAGAGCAATTGGTGGTAAAGCACATGCAGATGCTTTAGGGTGCGTTTAATAAAACCAAAAAGGTCAGTTTTATCACTCGGTGTTATTTTCCTTTGCACTGGGTGCCAACGGCAAGGCCTGCGGTGGCACATGCGCTGGGTGCCTGGAACACTTCCGGGAGTGGTGGATGGAGCAGCTGTCTGAGAGGGTAGAGGGCCCTTGGTGGGCATTTGGGGGACTGTGGGGCATTTATTGATCACCTATTGTGGATCAGGACTTTCGCAGGTCTCAGTACACTGGGCTCAGGGATAAACAGTTCATCTGCGCTCAAGGCATCCCTAGGGCTCTGACACGACAAGGACCCGTGTAATAAAAGTAAAACCCACAGCACACTCTGCCCAGGGGTCCTACTCTGCCTGGCCGTGCACACCCCAACCAAACCACTGCCCATATCCAGAGGGCCCCATGTATGCCTGACGCTCACCTGGTTTCTCGCCCATCACACAGAGAGGAAAGCCCTGCAGACCCGGGTGAGGCCCCGCTCTGATCTCTCCTGCGGTTCTCAAGTATCCTTGCTGCTGCCTGGTAGTGCTAAGGCAGTGGCATTCACCTCTCAGTTCATGGGGTGGGGGTCCCCACACGGACCCCATCACGGGCAGGCTGGGAGCCAGGAGTCCCGATGCGGGAGAGGATAGCCGCCACTCCCAGGCCCCGCCCAGCCTGGCTTGCTGCCCCCCCCGGCTGTCAGTGAAGCAGGTTGCCTGTCTCCCCAGGCCAGAGAGGGGGTGTAGGGTGGTACAGGAACCTCCTCACCTCACCTCCTCGCTCCCACAGGGCTCAGCACCCTGGCAGTGTTCTCTGCTTCCCTCGAGACATGGCCAAGCCCACCTGGGTGAGTGGAGGACAGGCTGGGCCCTGAGCCTTCCCTTCAGGCAGAGTTGGCTGGACTTGTAGTCCTACTTGAGCACCCAAATTCTCTCTGGATGCTCTCAGTATTCTCCTGCCTGCACAGGCTGAGCAGCACCCTAAGACCCCATGAAGACTCCCTGACTTCTTCTGGCTTTAGTCCCAAGCATTCTGCAGCCAGCCCATTTCACAGATGGACAGCCAAAGCCCTAGACAGTAAGCAGAGCATACATCTGCCTCAAACCCACCAACTAGTTAGTTCCAGCTCATAGAGTTTGAGGAGGAGGAAGCTCTTGCGCAAGCTCTGTTAAGCGCCCTCCACCCCTTTCTCAGCCTCCTGTTCCGTTCAGGGAAGGCAGAGGTTGGTAAGAGGAGCCGGGTAGGGGTGAGGTGACCCAGGCGTAACCAAACGTGACCATGCGAGCTCCTGTCTCGGCCCCTTGCCCGCCCACTGCCCCACCCTGTCCCCTGAGGGCATGGCCCAGAGCATCTTGTTGCTGTTTTGTGAATCTTGAATTATAATTATATGTATAAAATTCGACTGCTTAAACCGTTCAGGATTAATCGGCACCAACACACAGAAACGGCGCCTTGCCTGTAATTAGTGATTCCCTGGCAAATGCGTTTTGCAAAATAGCACTTGATTTTAATAACAGGCTGTTAGTATTAGAACACTGTGCCTGTTTTATTTCAAATTCTCCAAGAAGCCCCCTCTCTCTGGCCTCAGCTTGCAGACACCTTGTGCTCTGATAGGAATCCTGCCCACTGTGGGAAGGGCATCCTTGTGATCATTCCAAACATCTCCCCCTGTCCCTTGGGCCACCAAGATCTTGCCTGCCTGCAGATATGACATGGCTACTGTGACCCTCTTCTCTGGCTGCCTCTGTGCTTCTGCACCATCACCTTCCGCCTTCCAGCTGCAGGGTCTCCCCTGACTCTGGTGACATCTGTCTCAGAGGACAGTGGCTCTATGTGTCTGAAAGACTCAGTACTCATCTCTGGCCACTCAGCTGCATTTGTGGCCAAGCACCTGCGTAAGCAAGCCCCTGACCCCTGGATTCCCTCTCCTGCGGAGTGTGCGGACAGCAGTGACCATTAGAGGAACTTCCGGGTGGGCATGAGCAGAGAGCAGAGGGCAGGAAACCCCTCGCAGGGACCCCGTTCTCCAGGGAAGGGACTTCCCCTGCAGCAGGAATGGGAGTCCAGTGCTGTCTCTTCTTTTCCCATCTCACTCTGAGCTGATCTCCTTCTGTTCCCACACAGCCTGTCACTCAGCTGCCCGACTGGAGACCAGGGCGTCCTCCTTGCCACCTGTGACCCCCTTCCCAGCACTCTTCCCCTCTTTTTCCCCAAACAATTCAAGTGCTTCCAACTGTGCCTGGCATATGGTCCATGCACACCGTGTTTACTGGTTGAATGATGAGTCACGTTCATCACTCTGGCCCCAGTTCAGATGGCTCCTCCTCTGGGAAGCCCCTGCTGCAGGACCTGGACGTAAGTGCTTTCACTGGGTGTGATGGAGCACACTGGATATATCGCCTTTCCTCCTGTTAAAGAAAAACTGACCTGCTGAGCAACCAACCACTGTAACGCCCCGGGGCTGGAAGGAGCCATGCTACGGGCTTTGCCTTGGCAGCTGGACAGGCTCTGCTCCCCGTCTTGTGTCCTCTGCCTGGGACCAGTGGGCTAGTCCAGGAATTTTCTCATCCTCTTTGCACTGTGGGCCTCGTGAGTCCTCTTGAAGCCTGGTCAGGGAGTGGGAATATCTCTTCTTTATTCTGTGGGGCAAAGAAAGTCACATGGCCCAGGTCACAGTCCGGGGGCCAGAATGTATGTTCTTCCCCTTTATGGAAGGAACCTGGAAGTCAGCCAGCAAAGAAGCAGACTGTGGGGTTGGGGACGCTGCCAGTGCTGAGTCCTGGCCCCACTGCTTAGCATCAGTTCATTCATTTATTCATTCATTCATTCATAGCGAGAGCTCCTACTCTGTGTCAGTCTGTTCTAAGTTCTCCAAATACCGCTGCCGTGGACACAACTAAGAACAGTAGGGATGCCAAGTTCAGCGTTGGGTCAGATCTTCAACGCCTCCCCTCCAAGCTCTGCAGAAGTAGTAGCACCCCCTGGTCAGTGTCCCAGGACCCCCTGGTCCCTGTGTGCCCTTGTGCTCCTAGCAGCACCTCCAAAGGTCCTGGGCTCTCTCTCTGCTGGGCCCGCTCTCCACATCTGTCCCCGCTGCCTGCGGTGCCCTCTCCTCCCCCTGACCCCGTGAGCTCCCTTCTACCTCCCGCTGCTGAGGGATAAGGGGGGACCTCCCAAGTCAGAAGCCAGGTCCTACGCCTGGAATATAGTAGCAACTCAAGGTGTGCGCGGGTTGAAGGAGATAAGCCATGACCCTCATGTGCCCTTCGTTATGCTTCATGAGTTTGGCAACCTAGTTGACCTGTAGTGCCTCAGTTTCCCCTTCTGGAATGTGGAATAACCATAGCGTGCACTTCACTGGGGTGTTTGGAGAATTTATTGAGCAAGTTATGGTTATTTACTGTTTGGGGCACTGGAGAGAAAAGAGGGAACAAACTAAAATCGGCATAGATGAAATAATACATGGGCCAAGAAATCAACCAATAGCAAATGCTGGAGGGGCTGGCTGTGGGGGAAAAGGAACCCTTCTGCATTGTTGGTGGGAGTGTAGGCTGGTGCAACCACTGTGGAAATCATTGTGGAGATTTCTCAAAAAGCTAGGATTAGAGATCCCATTTGATCTGGCTATCCCACTTCTGGGCATTTTCCCAGAAGAATTGAAAACATCATACCACAGTGATATATGTGCACCTATGTTTATAGCAGCACAATTTGTGATTGCCAAATCTTGAAAACAACCCAAATGCCCATCAACCAAGAAATGGACAAAGAAGATGTGGTATTTTTATACAATGGAGTACTACTCAACTATAAGAAGAACTGCATCGAGGCTTTTCTAGGTAAATGGGAGAGACTTGAGACCGTACTCATAGGTGAAATAAATCAGACTCACATGTGTAAATACCATACTGTCTCCCTGGTGTATGAAACTTACAGAGTAAATAAGATCCAAAATCTACAATAGATATTATAAAAGGGTAAGAAACTGCTCAAAAGGGAAAAATAATGGATGGGGGAAAGGAGAAAGGAAGGAAGGGAAAAGGAAAAAGATATAAATTTGCTTATATATACATAAAATAGCTAAGATGATTATACTACTAATTCTATTCGTTCTTAGAAAAAAACAGCTAATATTCATATGATTAGATCAATTTTGCATGTCTATCTCTGGTAATCTAAGCAACTCTCGAAGTTAACTATGCAATATTATGACCACTGTTAAATTCCTATCATCTTGTTTTGAAAGTGTATATTGTTATTGTTTTGGGTTTTTTATTGTTCCTGTAGTTGTTGTTTGTATGTCTCTTGGTTTTTGTTTTTCTTTTCTGTGTTTTTCTTCTCTTTAAAGTAAAAAACAAAACAAAAAACAAACAAACAAAATAATGCATGAACAACGCTTAGCTCCTAAGGGTTCTAGAGCTCCTAAGTGTTCCCAGCCGCCGTCTAGTCCAATCCTATTGTTTGACAGACGAAGAAACTGAGGCCCAGAGAGCGCTGGGCACTCCCTCACCAACACACAGCAAGGGGGACAGGGCTGGTGTTAGAGGCCAGGATTACTGAAGCCCAGGCAGGGGGCGGGGCTTTTAATTCTTCGCCACCTTCTTCTACTAGAAGATGAGGGCTCAGCAAAAGGGGTCTGTGGGGCTGGGGAAGATGGGCCCGATGGTCCGTGTTAGGCTCAGCCCACACGCACCTTGGTCGAATGATTGTGTTTCTGTTGTCACCCAGTTGTCAGCACTAATTGAGCAGAGATGATCCCAAAGTGTGCTAATCCTCTAAATCTTCTGCCCGGCTCTGCTACGCAAGCACTATGCTGCCGTTGCTTGTGTGATGCTGGTGGGGGCAGTGCTGGGGGGCTGCTAATTAACTATGATGCGGTGGAGCCCAGACTGCTACGGAAGGAGTCTGCCCCGCCAAGCCAAGCGCAGGCTTCCCGGGGCTGAGGCAGCTGGGCGGGGCTGCCGCTTGGGTTGAAGGCGCCAGGCACTCGCAGGCACGCGGACGGCCACGGGGGGCGCTAAAGAGGCCTTCCCGTCCCTGGTCCAAGGTCCGCATCAGTCAGCCAGCCCTTCCCAGAGTCCCTTCAAAGGCAGCTGCATGATCTCCTGTGACTAATCCAAGTGCGGAGCAGTGGACGCGTGCATCTTTCGGCAGTGCACCGCCTGGGCTCTCTGGGCCTTCCACACCCTGGGCTGGGACCGCGCTTTCTGCCGGTCACCGGCAGGGCTCACACGGCCCTCTCTGATTACGGGACTCCTGCCTGCACTGAGGTCTTTTGGGGACTGCATGTTAATTCCACAGAGTGGATTTAGGCTGGGATTTAGGGCCATGATAATCTTTGGTGGGGGCGAGGAGTTCTGCGGCCGGGGACAGGATGTCAGCACAGCTGGATGGCCACGCAGGCCAGTGGGACCGTGAGCACTCTGAGGACAGAGGCTTCTTTCCTGGCTTCAGCACAGCAGACCCCAAACACCTAGAATAGGACCTGCTGTGTAGTAGACACGACATAAATAAAAGTCACCTCCCAGATGGGACTCAGTTTTCCTAGCCAGAGGGTCCTTCCCCGCTCCTTTCTTGGAATGAGCTCCAGAGAGGTAGGTGGAGGTATCTCCCTACAGTAACACGGCCAGCCAGACTCAGACCTGGGACTCACGGGTCCCCAGCTGCTGTAGTCACCCATAACCTTTGAGGACCAGGGCTTTGAATGGGAACCCAGGTAGAGGTGTGAGAAATGGCGGCCACAGGGCAGGAGGAGAGAGGTCCAGGAGGACAGACTGGCACTGTGGCACTAGGGGCTGGGTGGCTGCTGGGGCAGAGCGCTTCAGGCAGCTGATTTGCCAATTAGCAGAGCAGGTGGCATCTGGAAGATCTCTGGAATTCCATCGGGTGCCCCCGTGTGCCCTCCCCCCGTGCTGTGTGGGCTGAGCGCCCCTGATGCCTCAGACAGCTGAACACTGCAGCTTTTCTCTCATCAGCCTTCTCCTTCCGGTCTCTTGAAGGACATGTTGTTCCTTGTGAAGTTGGCCTGGTGACCCGCCTGGGCCTGACTGGGTTTCAATGACTTTGAAGCAGATAACAACTAAGGATCCGGTTTACTGAGCCTTATTTCAGATGTCCGCAACTCTCTGCTGAGCCGAACAGAGTGGCCTCAAGTGCCTTATTTAAACTGGGCATGGTGACGCATACCTATAATCCCAGCAGTCTGGGATGCTGAGGCAGAAGAATTGCAAGTTCGAGCCCAGGCTGGGTGAGAATCTGTCTCAGAATAAAAAGGACAGTAAAGACTGGGGATGTAGCTCAGAGCAAAGGTCCTGGGTGGGTCCTCGGTACCACACACACACACTCACACACACACAGACTGAGGCTCAGCTCACGCTGTGTCCTTGTCACCAGATGACTTGGCCGGTAAGAGGCTGTGTTTTGGTCTTGGCTCCCCCAGAAGCAAGGCTTTGAGCGTAGTAGTTTGTTGGGAGGTTGTCCCAGACAACTCCGATAGGTAGTGCGGTGGGCAGGGGGTGCAGCCACCTACCCTGGTGGCACCCGGAACTCTATCCCCCAGGGGACCCCAGGAGCCAGTGAGGGCTCAGTTCTGCTAACCATGCACACTGCGAGGTGAAGGAACTGGGTGTTTGTGCTCTGCTCTGGGGGACATTGGTTGCAGACACCTTGGGGTGGACACTGCAGAGTTAATTTTGTGGCGCTTTGGGCTCCAGCATGGTTTCTAGCATGAGCGATGTCCCTATGGAAAACCTTCTCCTCAAGCTCACAATATTTGTTTTTTTGGTACTGTGGATGAAATCCAGGGCCTTCACACTGTGCTCTATCACTGGCCTTTTTAAAAAAAGAAATTGTTTTTTCTTTTGAGACAGAATCTCTGCAAGCCACTAAGTTGCCCAAATTAAGCTCAAACTTGTGATCCTCCTGCCTCAGCCTCCTAGAGTGCTGGGATTGCAAGCCTGTGCCACTGGGCCTGGGTCAAACTCATGCTCTTAACACCAGATCTCCCTGGTTTATTTATTTTTTACTGGGACTGCTGCTTTCAGGGACAGAAGAGCACATTTTCCAGTCTGCAGGTCCTTTCACGTGCAGTGGGGAATGGAGACACAAGCCACAGTGCCCCTGAAATCCTGGGCCGGCTTCCCCAGGGGTTCTGGGGGTCTCCAGCCCTTCACTCAGAGTCTGTCCCAAAAACAAACACGTTTTACCACACGCCTAGCATGTGGCCAAATTGGGGAGCTAAGGCTAGAGTAAAAATAAACTCACTTAAGCGTGCCCCAGATAACTGGCTTTGGATTATCTGCTGCTTTCAATTTGGGCAACCCAGGGAGAGTGACTGTGACTTTTGCATTCACCTGCTGCAGGTTGCCCAGGTGGCCAGGCCAGGTTCAGGAGCCCCCGGGGAGCAATGGGGCTGCAGCCAGGGCAGAGTGGGGTACAGGGGCTGCAGGGGGATGAGGAGGCACTTCAGGAAATGGAACACTTGGCAGCTGTCCAGGAAATTAATAAATATATAGGATACCTAGAAAAGGGTTCTGTGGCCAAGTTCCCTTGAAAATGCTGGGATTGGTGAAGTCAAGCATTTCTGAAGTTAAAATGTCAAAAGTCGAAAGTTTATTGACTGCAGATCTTCTCAGATATATACACCTATATGATATATACGCATACAGTACATATAAGCATATATATATATATATTCCTTTTTGGCAAATAACAATGATGATTTCCACAGTAAAATATAATTTATGATATGTGATACAATACTATATATATATGCTGAATTAAAAAAATTTTTTTCTTTTGTTTTTTAGTTTTTTACCCAAACTCTGGCTCCCAAATGCTGGCTTTCACCTCTGGTGTTTAGAATTTTTTGTCATACCCAGTTGTCATTGGACCGCCCTGAAACAGGATTGTGTCACTTCAGATCCTCCAGGTTCCCCAAGGCTCACCCTGGCCTGACTTGCCAGTCACTTGTCACCCTCTTCTGTCCTCCCCGTGGTAGCTTCTCAGATCTCGGTGAGCTCAGACCTCAGGACAGTGGCACACGCTGCTCACTCTGCCGGAAGTGCCTCCCACCACCCCATCGTTATTTTTCAGGCCTCAGTTCAGAAAACACTTTACGGAAGTTCCCCTTGACCTTGGTCCCCGTCTTGGTAAGACTTCCTGTCTACCCCTGCCCCGGGCCTCCTGTCCCCCTTTCCTGCTTTCTTTCTCTCCTGGCATGTCTCACCTTTGCACATACTGTATAGTACTCTATTTGTGATCTGCCTCCTGCCTCTGGTGTGCTCAGCCACCAGGTTGTTCTCTATTTTGTTCCCTAGTCACAGTGCCCTGCACATAGTAGGTGCTCAAAAATCTTCGTTAAATGAAAGAATGTGTTTCATGGCTTCTTGGACTATTCAGCCCTCTTCCCTTATGGATGCTTGAACTTGCGAGCTGATAATGATCACAGCATCTGCTTCTGCTGCATCCTGGCTTCTCCAGGCTGCAGCCCGGCTCCCAGCAGCTGGTAAGCCCGTGGCACTAAGGTATTGTAAACTAAATGCCCGTGGCAAGCCTCAAAGTTGGTCTTTGTAAACTGGAATGCCGTCCTTTCTTTGGCTGGGCTGGGAACCAGGAGGCTGAATCTTGGGAGCCCTGACCCCCGCTAGCCTGGGCTACTCTGTGTTCCTCCTCTCCCAGCTGCCTGTTGTCCCACTGTGTGGAGGTGCTGCGGGCAAGCGATTGCTTCTTTTCAGATGGTGGCAGTGATTTTTCCTGCTGGAAGACTTAGCAGAAAGGACAGACAGGTGGTATTTTCCCTGTCCCTCACCCAGGGTGTGTCTATGGGTAGGAAACCAAGAGCTGTTAAAATTCACAAGATACGATATGTGTACAATGTACTTCACCGATTCCCCCAGATGAATGTAATTATTATATATCACAAACATATACTTGTATTAGAAAACATATACTAAAGCATATGCCAGAAATTACATTAAACATACTCAGAGTGGTGCAAGTGTGAGCCTGAACAGTGTCTGGCGCTTTGCATACATTATAGGACCCATGTTCAGCAGGAAGTGGGCTCATGGGCAGGAGGCTCGCTCTAGGTGACAGCTAGTGAGGGATCATCTCGCTCTGACCCCCAGGCCTCCACCACTGCTAACCCTGTACTGTGCCACAAGTCACCAGCCCTCTATATGCCTCAGTTTCTCCACTTGCCAGTGGGAGAAAAGCCTGTTCCTCCCCCGGAGGTCTGTCATGTCATGCATATGATGTCTGGCTCAGAAAAGGCACCCATTTGTTAATCATCATTCCTCTTACTGTCACCATAGCGTGGGAATCTGAACATGTGTCTCCGAGTTTGGGTTGGAGGTTTAATCAGATTCAGAGAGAATCTGAAACCTTTCAGGGCCTGCATGTTTTGTGAGTAGGTTATTAGGAATCCCCTAGGGCAGTGGTGGGGAACCTATAGCATGTGTGCTGCAAGAGGCTATTTGTTATCATTGAAAGCTCCCCCCACCCTGCCAAAAAAAGAAAACTCTAAAAAGTTCAAGCATCACTGGCCTATGGGCAGGACCCAAGAAATCAGTCAAAACCAAGCAGGATGTGTCCAGCATTTTCTTCTAGTCACTTACGATGTGCCATGCACTGAGCTAGACAATTTCTCCTTTGTGTTTTCATTTTTTGTTTAAATGTGTAAGGGCGAAGCATTGTTCTTCCTAGTCATCAGAAGAGGAAAACAAGTTTCAGGTCCCAAGGACCTGCCAGGCTAAGAGAAGGCTGTTTCGCACTGGGGTCAGGAGCAGGATCCCGGGAGTCCCTTGTGCCTGCTCCCCACACCTGCACCCCTTTCCCTGTCTTGGCTCCTCTGAGTGCTGGTTTCTGAAGATCAAGCCTGTCTCAGCAAGCTGTAGAGAAGATTAAACAAGACGTTGTGTGTTCAGGGTTTAGCGCCATGTCTGATACAGAACAAGCATTCAATAAATGGTAGTAATCAAAATCCCATCTGTGCTTTGTTAGGGTACAGAAGAGGAGGGGGAATCCCTTTTTAGATCATGAACTAAACCAAGGCAATATTAGTCTGGCCCGGGGAAAGTTTGATGTGTGGGCAGACGTTTATTAAGCACCCACCAAGTGGTGAATGACTCAAGGCTCCTGCGGTCTAGCAGAGAGGCTGAGCGAGTGGAGTGGGCATCGGACTCCGGGCTTCTGCCTCCAGATCCCGGGTGGAGAAGGTCATTCCACACAGGGAACGGAAACAGAATCCATGCCACTTAGATACTGTTACCCGGCGGATCACTGCCATGCTTCCTAAATTGATAATGGTACATAAGGTGTTTAGGATTTTATAATTTGAAGATGGCGTCCCCTTTTATAAATATAAGACCTAAAAATTCTGGTCTTCCTTTCAGTGTTACATCCTTAGGTAAAGGAGAGGCAGTTAGTTCCATTTGGCACTGGATAAAGCCAGAGCTCAGAGAGCAGAGGTGAGCTGGCCGAATTCCCAAGGCTGTTCACCGGATGTGCGCTGTTCACCGGATGTGTGTGGGACGGAACTGCAAACTCCTGCTTAGGAATTTCTACTGAGCCCCAAGCTGGGCTTCTTTTCAAAGCAAGGCATGGTTTATCTTAAGTTTGGGGGCAATGACATTTTGGAAGAGGTACCTCCCACTAGCCTGAGGCCTTGAGGTTCAATGCCTGGAGAGAACTCCCCACATTTGATTTTCAGGGCATATGGGGACATGCCTTGGGGATCCACATCATACTAGCACCTTCCCAAAGATGAGATGTGCCTTACTCACGATCCCAAATGCCAACTGAATGAGGCACCAGTTAAGCTGGGAGGAGTTCAGGACTCCATACTCCCAAGCCTCCCAGTTTGAGAACACACAGGATGTAGGTTGGAGGTTTGGTTCCAGTGCATGTTTTTACCAGGGGTACCCCCGCTTTCTCGTCTCGAAAGTAATTCCATTAATTCTTCAGAGAGCTGACAGGTTCACTCTGTTCCAAACTCTGCCTCCTCCCATTCAGTTTCCTGCACAAATCTTTGCATGAGAATGGAATGTGAATCTATCTGGTCGGACTTTATTCTACCTGACAACCATCTGGACCCAACTCTGGTGGGCCTGCCAGGTTCATGGAGAGCAGCTTAGCCACAGAGGGAGGCGCTGGGTGTCTGCATCCACTCTGCTGCCTGCCACCTGGGTGAGCCTGGGTCA
>RJWM01026730.1:0-27620 GCA_004363535.1 Dasyprocta punctata
CTGCAGCAAATGCACTCGTGGCTGCCCCTTCTGGAGAGTCAAAGAGTGAATCTAACCGGCCCCACCCTTCCAGGGAGGTGAACAGAAGCCTGGACATCAGAAAGCCACGATCCACTTGCATTTAGCAATTGCTTGACACTGGCCTTCTGAGTCTGTCTCTAGTTCCTTTCCTTGTGCTGCACAACCAGGAGGCACCCTGGCAGGGACAGGGAGCGTTGAGCAAAGGGGAGTTTAGGAGCACAGATCAAGACCCTGCCTTGCTGGCCTGTCCTCTGCCCCTACTGACAAGAAAGAAAATTCAAAGAGAGGCTAGTGCCAAAACAACTTCCTGGTGCCACTGCAAAATAGCAATCTGATGGCAGTGGGAAAGTGATTAAGAGGTGGTGAAAGGGGGTACTAGTAGAAATTTTCCCCCTGTGACTGACCTATAAATTTTGGAAACCCTGGTGATCACCCCTATTAAAAAAGCAAAAATATGGGCCACAGCGAGGTTATTCCAAGTTCATCCTGAGACACCGGGGCGATACTGGAAAATAAACTTCTGACTCCTGATTCCTGTTCTATACCACCATTCCAAGAGAACCATGTTACCCCCAGCCTGTCACCCCACTCATAAATATAAGCAGTGAAACCACTTCCAGAATTCCTTTGCCTACTCCTCCCACTTCACCCGTGTATCCCCAGTGAGTGCGCAGGGGCAAATATATCAGACTGAGAAAGCTTTCAGAGACTGTGCAAGAACACAAGGAAGCAACATGCAATTGGTAGAGAAAGACCAGAGAAACATCTGGAAAAAATACCAGGGTTCATAATTATGATAACAGCTCTCAGGAAGGTCACGGTTCAAGATTTCTAGGGATTCTCTTTTCCTTATCTGTCGTGCACCCCTACAAGCAAAGCAGCCCTCCTTGCCTTGGCGCCTCCCCCCAGCCACACCGCTAACCTATAAATCTTCCTAGAGTTACCTTCTTATTTTTAATATTTATTTGCCTCTAACATGCAGGCACCACAGGCTGTCTTTTCATGATTTAAGACTGAATAATTAAGAAACAGACATATCTGAGAAGAAATACCCTTTAAGATGCAATTTCTTTCTTTGATAACATGTCCAGGAGAACTTTCTGTGGTGTGTTTTTCAACGACACAGCCCCTCTCCAGGGCATTCCAAACATCTTTTTTCCCCTCTTCAGCCAGGACTTGCTGAAGCACAACTGCCCATATTTAGATCAAACACCCAAGTAAAAGTCTGAAGGAATGGAGGCTAATATGGGAATGTAAGATCCATTAAACTACGCAAGTATGCATGAACTGGAAAAAGTGGATCCCATACATAGTGCTATAGCCCTTAGCTGTTAGCAGGTGTGAGTCAGTCAGTTGTACAATTCATTTGTCTACCTAATTGCACTGAAGATAGGCTTTTACTTTGCCTATAACATCTCTAATGAGTAGGTTTTCAGTTCGATCTAACTAATTAATTCTTGTTAACTTCCTTTGTATTGCTGTTCTTTTAATTTAACCAGAGACAGCCCAGAGTTGCGACTAGTGTTTAGTCTCAACTAGATTACTCCAATTCATTAAGGCCTGTAATTGTTGGTCATACCCTTCCAAGCGGTCATTACAACCTCTGGCTTGCATATTGAATAACAGCAATTTCCTGACTCCAACAGACTCTTGTGTGAGGGAGGAGAAAAATGCTAATAAAGAAAGAATAAATGATTCTCGACTCCATTCAGGGCTGTGTAGATTTCTTTTGCAGCAGAAATTGTACCGAGGCGGTAAAACGGGCTTCTAGCAGGCCCCCTACCTCCACCCTGAGCGAAAACAATAAGAACCAAGTGAAGCATTCCCTGCTACTGTGATTACAGCATCCGTAAAAGTGATTATATGGCTGCTGTAATCAACTTCAATGAAAGCTGCCTGTTAGAGCTTCAATAATTACTCATTTCTGTTAACAGCTTGCTTTCAGTTTAGCACTTTGAGGCCAAGAGGAAGAAAAAAAAAAACTTGGGGCATTTTAATAAAGGATCCCACTCACATGGTATTTTTGGGGGGTAAGTGCTTGTGTGTGGGCAAAAAAAAAAATGCACATGTAAGTTTTTTGTCCCTTTCTCAATAGCAGCCCCTTTCATTTTGAGCTTAGATTCTATTTAACCAGCAAAAGCACAAGTTCATACAGGGTTCAATCATGTACTGAATGTTTACTGAAGGAGGCACAATAGTTTAAATAAAGTGGTGATTTTAAATATTTTACCCATTTCTTTAAACAAATTGCCAATCCTTAAAGTCTGTGCTAAACACATTTCAAAAGAGAAATACCAGGAGGATCTTTCAATAAAACTTCCACACTGAGTGCTTCATTCATTCGCTCCCTTTGGTCTCTCTCTCTTCCTTGCTTTGGGTTCAATTCATTATTTATTTAGTTACTTACTTACTTTTTTTTTTTTTTTTGGAGGGGCAAGTTTGGGAGAATAAATCTGTTTAAAAGTGCTTCAGATATTTTTTCTAAATGCTTTTGTTGAGGCAAATAAAGTCAAAAGAGAGATTATGTTAAACCCAGCAACGCTAGACAGACATGCAGGTGGTCAAGTTTTGAGGATTCTGGGTGAAGATGACTAGATGAACAAAGAAATAAATCAGATCTGCTACAGCACGACCCTCACAGGTATCATTTTCAGTATTTCTGAAAGACAAACAAATCACAAAAACGTAATACTAAAAGACTAACAAGAGAAATCTTGTTTTCATCAAAGACAGTGAGACCACTAATGTATAGAAGTTCCTAGAGTTCAGTTCCCATCCAGTAAACCGACTCTCCTTCCCCCCTCCCCCAAACCAACACTTGGAACACGAGGTTTCAAAAACCCTACATCAAAGTTGTATCCAGTTATATTTTCATGCCTTCAGAGTTCAGATTATTGGAAAATCCCCAAAATTTGGATGCAGTTTCTTTCCAAATTTAAATTTATTTTTATTTCACCACAATATATAAAATCCAAAATATATCAAAGTAAAATTCTGGTACATTTGAAATTGCTTATGGGGGAGTTATACACAAAACACAGCAAATAACTCAGTTTAATTTTTTATTATATTTTCCTCAAATGGCTAAATGGCCTGTGAGGAAAGTCTCCCAAGTTTTTGAAAATTCTGATATGAAATTTAGTTAAAAATTTTAGGAAAATACAGTTGTTTTAGCAACAATGATAATCTTAGCGGCTCTGATTATATTTTACAGTTTTTTTCAGAGTCACATTTGCCGTGTTTCAAAATTTCACTTCCTTGTCATAGCAGACACATAGCAAGAGGGCAACTTGTCTAGGATATAAACATTCTTCACCCATGCACGTGACAGTATTCAGCATATGAGCAACAGGCTCCCCGTTTCTGGGACTTACTGATGTTTTAGAATGAGGAAAATTTTCTTCATAGCTATTCCACTGGCACATTTCAAATGGGCTTTTGTCTTTCTGGATGACACATTTTCGCCTCTTCCATCCTATTACTCCCACTTCTGGGTTTGTTTCAGGGTGAAGTGTCCTCCATTGGACCGTGAATCTTTACTAATGCTCATAGTTTAGCTGTCCTTCCCATTGAAACCTGGCTGTGTGTAGACTATAGGTGGAGGGGTATGTGAATGAGCTGCAGGCTGGGACCCCAGGTATGGGGAGTGGAGTAGACAGAGATTTTACCCAGTGGTAGCTCAAGGCAGTTGTTTCAATAACACTTCCCTTGTCTGTCATTAGAAAGGTTCTGGGACTCCTAAACCTAAGTTGATCACATTGGTCCTTTCTTTATTTCCTCCCATCTGGCCAGGATTGTCTTATTCTAATTTGGAAGGTTCCATCACATTGAATATTTGTCAATCCTTTTCTGAAGACAGAGATAAAGTTATATATCTGGGGTCCAAACGAGAGCAGGACAGTCCCTTTTGAAGTACTTACATTTTTTTTTTTTGAGAAATGAGAACGTAACTAATATTTTAGAATTTTAAGACTGTTTCTGTCAGCCTTTATACATGGAAAGTTATGATTTAAACATGAACTAGAGACCTTAGAGTTTTATTTGCCTTTTAATAAAATGCACTCTCTGAAACATACGATAATCAAGGGTATTAATGAGAACTTGAGTGATTTTACTTACTGCTTTCTATTTAAAACAGCCACATTCTACTAAAAATCTTCAAGAGTGCTGCCAGCATCTACACACCAGCCTCATACTGCAGAGGCCAAAAACCTCAGCTTGTAGTATTCTGCAAAATTTTATATTCTCTGAATGAGGATAAGCAAAAGAGATTAAATGAAACTTTGAAGTTAAAACAAAGCAGAAATTTACAAGAATGGTTCTTACACTAGGAATTGTATACTAAAATTCCTATAGTTGCATCCCATGGTTTCTGGTTTTATGCTTCTTTTGGTTCCTATACACCAGGGCATCTCTTCTTTATTTCTGTAAACTAATACTATTCACGTGTCTACAATAAACTCACAATATTTGATGGGATTTGGGTCATTTGGGCCAGTGCATCAAGGTAGACAAATAAATTGGTGATGTCTGACATTTGTGTTTTTAAAACATGAAGTTTGGCTTTCAACCTTTTAGCAGACAGAAGTAATTAAAAAAAGACAGGCTCTTTAAGAACTAAGAGAAAGCGATGCTTTAGCTCTTAGCTTCTGGCTACCATATCAAATGACAGCAGCAGGTAAGTTTTTTCTCCCAACTGCCTACCCTACCAAACACCAGGATTCCACAGGTGTTGAGAACTGGGAGTGGGGAAGAAACTACAAAGATTTCGAGAAAAAATTTGTTCACAATTAGTCATTTCATTTGCAAACTAAAGGCACTAGAATTCAGTAGTCAGCTTAATCCTTGCTTGGAGGTGAAATAAAACCTTTTTAGTATTTTTATGATCTTTTTTGTTGCCCTGAGAATTAGTGAACTACAGGTATAAAACATGATGTTTTGAAATATGTATGTATTGTGGAATGGCTAACTTGAGCTAATTAACTTAGCCATTACTGTGCCTAATGAAACCATTTTTTATTAGAACATTTAAAATTACTCTCCAGCATTTTCAAATATACAATTCAACATTATTAATTATAGTCACCATGTTGTACATAGATGTCATATAAAAAATATTTTTCTTCAGTACTGGGGACTGAACCAAGTGCCTATGGGCTGAGCTACATTCCTTATCTTTTTTTTATTGTTTTTGTTTTTTATTTTGTGGCAGAGTCTTAGTAAGTCATTAAATTGCCCAGGTTGGATTTTAACTTGCAATCCTCCTGCCTCAGCCTCCCAGAGTGCTAGAATTACAGGCATATACTACCATGCCCAGCTAGATCTTTTGAATTTATTCCTCATGACTGAAACTATGTATTTTTTGACTATTTTCTCCCTCCTTCCCACATCTCCTTTCTGTCCTGTCTGTCCTCTGATAAACAACATTGTACTGTGTTTCAACGAATTTGACTTTTTCAGAGTTTACACAGAAGTGAGCTCATAGTATATTTGGAGTGTGTGTGTGTGGGGGGGTGTACCTGGTTTATTTCACTTAATATAATTATCTTCCCTATTCATCTGTGTTGTTGCAAATGACAAGATTTTCTTCCTTTTTAAGGTTGAATAGTACTCCATTGTATATATACCTGTACTACATTTTCATTGTTCATCTATCAATGGACACTTGGTTTAATTCTCTATCTACATATCTTGATTATCATGAATGATGATAGTATAAACAGGAGAATATAAATATTTCTTCAACATATTGATTTAATTTCCTTTGGTTACATGCTAAGTAATGTGATTATTGGATCATATAGAAGCTCTTTTTAAAAATTTTCTTTACAACAATATATAGTTGTATGTATTTATGAGGTATAAGTGCTGTTATGATTTATGAGTACAATGTGGAATAATTAAATAAAGCTAGTAAACATATCCATCACCTCGAATACCATATTTTTGTGCTGAGAACATTTGAAATCTGCTCTCTTAGCAATTTTGAAATGTACAATATACTACCATTAACTGTATTTACTGCTTTGGGTAATAGAGTTAAAAAAATTCCTCTTAATTTTTTGAGAAGTCTCTATATTATTTTCCATAATGACTGCAACTAATTTACATTCCCACCAGGTTGCACAAGGATTTCCTTTTCTTCACACTCTCTCACACACTTCATCTTTTCTCTTTTTGATGACAGCCATTCTAACAGGTATGAGGCGATACCTCATTGTGGTTTTAATTTGAATTTCTCTGATGTTTAGCTATGTTGATATTTTTATATACCTACTGGCCATTTGTATTCCTTCTTTTCAGAAGTATCTATTCAGATCCTTGGCCTATTTTTTAATTGGATAATTTGTTTTTCTGGCTATTGAGTTCCTTGTATATTTTGCATATTAACCTTTTATTGGACATACACTGGCAAGTGTTTTGTTCCACTCTATAGGATGTCTCTTTACTTTGTTATTTCCTTTGCTGTAAAGTTTTTGTAATCTCATTTGTCTATGTTTGCTTTTGTTACCTTTACTTTAAAGGTCATAGTGAAAATGTATTGCCCAGATGAATGTCATGGAACATTTTTCTTCTGTTTTCTTCAGGTAGTTTTACAGTTTCAGTTCATATACTTATGCTTTTAGTGCATTTGGTATTAGCTTCTGTAAGGTATAAGGGTCTAATAACATTCTTCTGCATGCGAATAGTCAGTTTTCTCAATACCATTTATTGAAAAGAGAGAGAGTATTCCTTCTCCATTGTGAATATTTGGCTGCCTTGTTGAAAATCAATTGACTATAAATGCATGGATTTATTTCTGGACCTCTATTCTGTAAGATTTTGTAACTGTTTTTTTCTGTTTTTGTAAAACTAACATTCGAATTTTGCTAGAGATTGCACTGAGTCTATGGATTGCTTTTGGTACTGTGGACATTTTAACAATATTGAACCTTTTAATTCATAAACTTTGGATATCTTTCAAATTATTTGTGTCTTCTTCAATTTCTTGGTGATAGTGATCAAACTCAGAACCTTAAACATTTTAACTACTTGTTTTTCCACTGAAATACACCCCAATTCTTACTCAATTTCTTTCATCAGTGCATTATACTTTTGAGTGTACAGATCTTTTATTTCCTTGATTAAAATCATTTCTACATGATTAATTTTTTCTTAATTTCTTTTTCAGGTAGTTTATTGTTAACATACAAAAATACTACTAATTTTTATGTGTTTATTTTGTATCCTGCCACTTACTGAAAGTACTTATTAAGTCTAACTACTTTGGGATGGTCCTTAGGATGTTCTGTCTATATTTAAGATCATATTATCTGCCAACATTTTAATTTTCCTTCCTTTTGATTTGAATGCCTTTTGTTTCATTCTCTTTCCTAATTCCAGTACTACGTTCCCACTGGTTTTGGATCATGAACTAGAATGTGAAAGCCTGAGTATGAGGGCATCTTCAGTCCATTAGTGTTGCTATTAGAAAATACCTGATAGTGTGTAATTTAGAACAGAAATGTATTTCTCACAGTTCTGGAGACTAAAGTCCTAGACAAAGATGCCAGCAGATTAGTGTCTGCGAGGGCTTCTCCCTGCTTCCAAGATGGTGCCTTACAAGTGCATATTCAGAAATGGTGAATGCTGTGATCTCACCTAGATAAAAGCAGAAGAGAAAAGGGTATAGCCAGTCCCTTTGGGCCTTTTATAAAGGTACTGATCCATTGATGAGAGATAAGCCCTCAAAACTTAATCAGGCTCTCAAAGTTCAACCTCTTAGTGCTATGGCACTGGGATTTAGTTTCAGCGTGAATTTTGAAGGGTTCAAATTTTCAAACTGTAGGAAGTAGTATGGGCAGGAAGTTTCTATGGGTAGAAGTGTAGGCAAGGACCAGTGACTCAGATGTTGAACACTTAACAGGTACAGTACTTTTTCTTATGGTACCTTGGCTATCTGTGTCTTTTAAAAAATAAACAACCAAATTGTACATGAAAGAGTATAATTTTATTCTCTAAGTTTTTTTCTATAGCTTTTATTTTATTTGTGTGTATTTAATTTGGACAAATTGTTGTTATTTGAAAATAGGGTTGATTTTTGGAAACTGTCAGAAGTTTTTTAGAGCTATTTCTGGTTAAGGTGAATGAAGGTAGGCATTGTAAATTAGACAAAAATGAGGCATAATTATAAAAAAGAGAGACAAAAATTTTTTTGGCTCATAAATTGACCCTGAAGGCAATTCCATGTGAAGGTTTAAAAGTGCTCTGAGCAATGACAGCAAATTAAATAAATGTTATTTTCCTGAAGTGATTGCTTCAGTGCGAGGACAAAATTCAGGTGTTTGTTTAGGTTGGCAAGTGAGGGTGTGTGAGTGTATGTCTTATTACATCATAATTAATGTTCATTCTATAGAAACAGGAAACACTGACTTGATTCTATATCCAGGAAGAGCTAATGTTCAGCAGGAAGTCCCTGTAAGAAGGCCCTGCTTGAACCTGTGAACTGTTCTAATTGGATTTGATGTGCACTGGTTGATGGATATTTTTGCTATCACTCAGTTGGGCCTTCTACCATCAACCAACCACTGGCTCCTGTTAGTAAAGGGAGGCCTGGTAAACTGGGTTTACTCTGTAAAACATATGAATACCACGGTACTCAAAGACAAGGGTAGATTATGACTAACAAAGAGAAGGTGTACAAAAGGTGAATCAAATCCAACTCACTACTCTGTCTGTCCTCTAGCCTCAGGATTTCTGTATTTGCTATGCTTCCAGGAGATCTGGGATTTCTTAAGATTCTCATAATGATTAAAACAGTTGGAAACAATAATTTAAATAGTGTAGCTCCCACTCATTGACAACTGGTGTCTAATCTTTGTTGAATTCTTCCTTTAAGAACACAGAGATGTAAAAAGGGCAGCGTCACCCTCAGGGAGTTTCCCATCAGAAGGTGGAAGCATTTTATTTCTTGTAAGTTACATAGAGGAGAACTGGTTGTTTTCCATCATTACCTAGAATGATGCTTTCACACAGCAATGTTCAACCCCTCCTGTGTTCCCTTTCATTGTTCACGCATTGCACCAGGCAGAAAAGAGTGCTCAAGGATGAAGTCATTTTGTTTACAGGACAACACCTGTAAGTGGTAAAGTGTTACAGGATATAATAAAGATACTAGGACAAAAAAAAAAAATCAATGTGACCTGAATTTGAATTCTGTCCCTGACACCTACTGATTGCAATGCCAGAGGAAACCCCTTGGAAAGTTTTAAACTTCTTTTCAACCATGGTTCCCTCATTATGAACAACTTGCAAAATTAAAATAATATGTACACAAAGAACTTACAGTTTAACCTTCAGAGTCTTAAATAATCTAAGTAACCTGCTCATGTGTGTCATATTCATTCAATATTTGTTTAGGTTCTTCTGTGTGCCAGGAATTCTGCTGTTCTTGTCAAGATGATGACAAACAATATCATTTTACAACTCACTCCAATGACACCCAATTCGATTTTTACACCTTAATATTATTTTAATTTTGTCTTTCACCTATATAAAATATTGTTGTGACTTTCTTCAGAAGTCAAACTTCTCATATGGATGAATTTCCATCTATCAGGAGTGTAGCTATTGCTGGAGATTACATTTGTGGGTAGGGAGCAAGAGAATGAGGTAGCTACAGGACACTGAAACTGGAGAAACTGGTTTCCCAAGTTGATAAATTATAATTGATCCAGGAGTCTCATTCTATACTTATCCTAAAGTCATCCTCTATGATCTATTGCTTAATGAAAGAAGAAATTAATTAATTAAGAATATGTGCAAGGAAGCCCAAGGGTTCAATTTCAATATAAAATAAGTAGCTTGCATCTAGTAGAGTGGATTTAACAATGTAGTTCAACCACAGGCAAGGCAACCTTGAAAAGGAGGGCCTAGGCCAGAGGGCCATGCTTGGAGATGTTTCTTTTACTATCTAACTTGTTTTCTCTATTGTTTAGTTAAGTGTTGTAGATGTGAAGTTATGGTCTTTAGTTTAATCACTTTTGGAGTCTATAGCACCCTGCAGATTCAAGATCACAGTTTAAATTCCAAGCCCCAGTTAGTCATATTGCAAACCCTGCCACTGTCAAGAAGGCCATCATTTCTCTCTCTTGGCTCTTGGGTCATTCATTTGTTTTTGTAGCTCCTTGGCTTATCCCCTGTGATCTCCTTGGGAATGTTTATTAGTCATTCGTATTCATGGTCAGTGATTATTTATTGAATTAATTAGTTAGTAAAAAAACAAGAGTAAAAACAACAAAAGCTTGTGCTGGTTCAAGCCGTAAGTATTAGATAAACTGGTAGTGTGAAAGTCAACCAACTTTCCAATCCACGGATGTGGGCAAATGTATCAGTTCCACTGATGAAGGACAACCTCATTGGCATGCAGTTGGTTCTAGCTACTTTTTTTATTAGTTCTTTTGTTTCCAGGTGAAACTTTTGGAGGCCCCTTTTAAGCCTCCCTCCTCCTCTTAAGGCCCTCAGGTCATTCCCCCACATAGTGACACCTTCTCATTAGTTTTTACAGAAAGGTGAGATTTACAACTTCTGTAGGAGTTTCCTGTACCGAGTAACAGGGCAGGAAGCTGTAACTGCTTGAATTAGCACAACATATTTGCTTTCCTTCCGGCTGCCATAAATTTTTAGGATGACACAGAATCAACATTTCAGATGATTATGTTTGGCTTGTAAATTGTCCTCCAAATTGTCACCTTCTCCCCCTAATGCCACACCTAGAGGACTAAGCTATAGGAGCAGGTCTGACCTCTGGCCTTAGAGTCGAGGTTAATGGGCAGCAAGATCACATGAGTTGCCGTTTCTTTCAAGTCAAGCCTTAGGAATTCTACCTGGTTCTTTTTTTCAGAAGTGTTGGATTTTTTGTGAACTAGGAAACTTTACATAGCATATCCTCTGTTTCAAGATTCTTCAAAAAAGGTCAAAATCATAGTGATTTCTTGGAACCTGGACTGCCTAATAAAGAGTTACTAGTGATTGTCAGTGACAGATAGGTCACTACTGGTCTTGTGACTTCTAAGACCTTCACGTACTATACTTTGAATATAAATTATAGCATATTCAGAATATTTGCTTACTAAATCAGTCATGATTATCAACCAAGAGGAAGAACATTTTATTTCTTAAGAAGGAAATACATTTTATTTTTAGTACCAAGATAGGAAAATAAATAAATATATAAATACATTTTTCTGGATTTTTTGGACAGCACCAGTCTTTGGGCTAATTTGAGCTTTGAAAAAGGTGGGAAAACAAGGGAAAATGTTCACTATTGGAATAAATTTGAAGAAACTGAGAGAATGTAAACCTGTCTACTACTGTTGTCATCAACAAGCTATCTTGAATGATTTAAGTGCACACAGAGAAATGTTAGTCACTTCTGTCTAGTCCTAGCTTATAACCTTACATAGAGACATTTCATAGTAAGCTTCTGGGCAAGGGTAAAACTCGGCAATCATGCTTTTCCGTAAGAAATTTCAGAAGAGTTAGAAAACCAAAGAGCCTTTCCTTGGTGCCTTCCTTTGGCTGTGCAAACATGTGAAGCTTCTTATCAATTTTATAGTCAATCATGGACAGCAAACTGGAGACACAGCACCAAGACACCGATGACATCCTGAACAATTCTGAAAAGCAGCCAGATAAATGTCATTCTTAGAGGAAAGGCGAGCAAAGCTCTGGCAAGTTTTTATTTCTATACCGTCTGACTCTTGCCCCAAACATCATGACATCAGTGAAAACTCACAGGTGCTAGTTTTAAACAGGAGTCTGAAGTAAGGATTTAAAAAGTGTGGTTCCTATGTGAGTGACTCAGGCATCTCTCATTTCTCCACAACTCAACTTCAGCTGACCCCAGGAAGCATCTTCAAGGCCTCAGCTCAGCTTCATATGGGATCTGAGAGTCATACTCTCTGCCTGGATTCAAAATATCTCGGGTAAGATGGAGTGCTGCAGAAAAGGAAGAAAAAGTTCACCTCTTTGATAGTTAAATAAAGACAAAAGGAAAGGTAGGCAGGTAGGAAGGAAGGAAGAAAGGGACGGTGGGAGGAAAGAGAAAGAAAAAAGGAAGGAAGAATACAAAGAAGGAAGGGATGGAGGGAGGGAGGAGAAAGAACTGGAGAGAAGGAGGGAGAGAGGGAGCAAGGATGGGTTCTAATTCGTGTCTCTGGTCTCCACCTCAGGTCTGTGTTCCCAGCAGGGGTCCTGTTGAAGAAAGACGCACAGGAACAGCTCCCCAGGCCCACGCTCCTCACTCAAGTGCTCTCATTCCGTCTGGCAGTGATCCCTGAAGATCTGGCCCTGAAACTACATTCAAAGGGACCAACAGTCCAGGCAAAGCCAAACAACCTGGGTCCTGCTTCTAACCCCTTGGATGCTGGGCTTTTAAATACTTTTGTTGTCTTGAAGAAGAGCATTGGCTCATTGTGGAAAAAAAAAATATATATATATAAAATATATATGATATATATCAAATATACATTTAATATTATATATATTTGATATATAAAATATATATTTGTTTCTATCCTCACACTGTCTTCATCTAATCAAAATATTTAGAAACCTTTTCTCTCTATGATATAGAAATTATTTTTTAAAAGTCTGACTAAATAGGGTCCCCAATTAGGCAACTTCTAATTTTTTTCTGACTGTGTCTCTAAAATAATCTTCAGTTGTAAAGAAATAAGAGCAGAAAGACTAAGTCACTTGGTCAAGTACTCAAGTTCCTTCTGGTTGGAAGCCAGAAGGGACCTTTCAATAAGCGTATGGGACAGCATTAGGCAGGGCCATTATTGCGACATGGCTGTCATGCAAACTGGGTAAACTCGACATGATTTTAGTCAGGTGTCTTGTGGGGTACAAACATTGTGTTTTACTCATAATACAGCTTCCTCTTCCCGCTCCCTAATAACTATAATTTCCATTTTGTGAAACCCATGATTCTTAAGAAACAGACTTCTTTCCTGATTTAAGAGTTAGACCATGGAACCCAGGCCAACCCAATGAATGTAGTCCCTCCACCAGGCTAGTGGTTCTGGAAAGATCATGTGAAAAAAACTGGTCCAAAAGACTGTTGGGACTTTGAAAGATTGCTAAGACATTGCTTTTTTTTTTTTTTTTGCAGGGGAGAGAAACACATATCTCTAGGTGGCTGGTTGGTGACATCATTTAGGGAAGACAAAAGGAGTCATCTTCAGGATGAAGTGACATCATAGAGAATGGAGTAAATGAAGTAATACTTGGTCATAGTGTTAGATGGCTGAACCAAGCGTCATTTGATATTTGCTGTTATTTCTGGATTTATTCATTAATAGAAAGCCATATATTCCTTTTGATTAAATCAGTTGAAGTTGTGTTTCTGTAATAGCAGTTGAGTGCATCTCAATGGATACTGTGCTAAACAGAGAAGAGTGGTTACAGGATAAGGGTGGGAACTAGGGGCCAACTAGGGTTTACATGAGCGCACGGTTGATGGGAATGTCTTCCACACAAGTGCAGGTAGCCTAAGCCTTTACTCTTAGAGATGAACACAGAGCCTCTGAGATCTTCACCCTCACAAAAAAGAGCATGGATATTTCTTTGTTTTGTTGTACTGAGATAATTAAAGTTAACACTCTTGAGGATATGAAGAGCTTCTTTTTTGTTCCCTGGGCAGGCATGAGTGTGTGTGTATATGTGTGTGTATGCACAAATGTGTGAGCACCTGTGTGCATGCAGGTGTTGTGCAACCATGTGCAAATCCTGATGGCAAATGGCTTGGCCAGAGGGAGTGAACAGATGCCCTTGGCCTTCAAGTATTCCTCACCACACGAAATTCCTGCTGGCAGCAGAGGGAAAGCAGAGAGGGCGATGGCACTGGCCTTAGGTTTAAAATCAATTAATCAAGGTCTGAAGTATATTGCCAAACTGAGTAAAAATTAGTATGGGGAATTTTTTTTAATTTAAGAATTATATTTAAAGGTACATAGTTGTTCTTAACATTTTCTATTACTAAAGAGTTTTTTTTTTTAAGATAAGAAGTTAAAAAGTGGCAGCCTGTAGCAAGTATTGAAAAAACAAAACCAAAACAGAACAACAACAAAAAAGACATTCTACCTCCTTCTGAGAGAGAAAGGTCTTCACTGGCGATTTAAGCAGAGCAAGAGCAGAGCTGGAAGCGTGAGTGAGGACCGGCCCGGAAGGAGGAGCAGAACAATCCCAGGGACGCAGCCATGCAGAATGCGTGGCCTTCGTCGGCATTTCTGAAACCTGGTGGGATCGAGCTCATAACCCGCGTGTGAGCAATCCTATCAGGGCATTAGAATTCAAGAGAGCTAATTTGGGGGAATTTTAAAAAATAGCGAGTATGGTATTGAAAGAGGGAATACTAAAACCCAGGAGAAGGGCAGGCTGCTGGAGTATCCACCATAATTAAAGCAGATTACAATTGCTCTGAGAAAAGAAGAACGCGAAGAATAAGAATATCCAGAGCACCCGATCGAGGCTGATGGGACGGTGGCTCTGCAACGGCAGTGAGGAAATTGGGAGGGAGCCCTAGAGAAATTTCTCATAATACCTATTCTTCTTTTTCGTCCCTTTTTTTTTTTTTTAGAAGAGGAAATGATAATTACGACAAAACTCAGAATGAATAAGCTGAATAAAGTAGCTACATGGAAGAAGAGGCATTTGCACCTCATATGGGAAAAAAGCAAGCAAGACCATTAATATCAACTCAAATATAGCAAGTAATATACTGTTTTTAATCTTTTTGAAAATGAGATACATAGAAAAAAGGAAATGAAAAATTACTGACACCCCTGTTAAAGTCACAAAGCAGGAAAAAATCATTTTGAACAGTATACTGATGTACAGTACTTGGAAATCATCAGATCTAGATGGGAGACACAGGGTATCTGTTAAAGAAGACAAATTCAGACCTGATTGTTTTTTGCCTTCCTATTGGAGTGGGAAAGGGAGTGTGAAGAAATGTCCATTCTATTTGCTACTGTCCCTCCCTTTTCAATTTGCTGTTGTTTTAAAGAAACCATTTGAAAATGTTACCAATACTGTCTGCAGCAATAATTCAAATAAAACAGGCTGATTAAGGCATTAATGATAACTGAAGATGTTAACATATAATAAGCAAGAATGTGAAATGTAGAAAGGAGGCAGTGACTATTTACAAGACCGTAAAGATGAACCTGGAATGCACTCCTGAAAAGAGCCTGAAAATACTACTATGATAAAATTTACAAATTACCCCCTCCAACACAATAAATTGGTCAGCACGACAGAGGCATCACTCCCAGAAGTGGCTGTGTTGGAGACAGCCCTTAGTAGGTCCACTTGATAGTCTATGAAAAAGGTACCTATTGTTTGGTGATTGTGTTATATTGTTGGGACGGCCATGATGTTAAACTCTATGGGACATTTGTATCTTCATATGTGATTCTAGTTGGGAGCAAGGTTACACACCTATGAAAACAGTCAGTGCTATACAGTAATATACTCCAAGTTCACTTCAGGCTCAGGAGGCCACATCACGGGTGTGATCTGAGCTGAGGCTGCAGGTATAGGGGGCCACAGTATTCTAGGCATGAGCGGAGGCAGAATTATCTAATGGTATTTTTTTTTAAAGGAAAAGTGAGTCATTACCAATGAGTTTATCAATCCATCTGGAGTAGAATTCAAAAGTGGGTATTAAGATCTCACTGATAAGAAATTTAAGTTTGAAAATGAAATATGAAACAATAAAAAAGTCTGGATCAGCTAATTGGGAAGAAAATATTGTCATACTTTCATGATCTTGGAAGGAAAAGACTTTAAAAAACAAAAACACTGAATATTAAATAAAAATGTAATATAGATCAATAAAATTGATCTATATCACAGTTAATAATGTCTCTTCATCAAAAGATACACTTAAAGGAATAAAAAGGCAAGCTATAGACTGACAGGAGATATTGGCAATGTACATATTAACATATGTACATATTTGTAAATGTATGCAAAAATCTGACAATTTGTATCCAGAATATATATAGGACTTCTACAAAACAGTAAGAAAAAGGCAGTTTCTGGTCAAAGAAATGAGCAAAAGACTTGAAGTACTTCATGAAAATGGTATTTAATGTACATATGAAAATGGTCAATAAGCTAATTAAAGATTAGTCAATATGATCAGGCAGCAGAGAAATAAAAATTAAAATCAAAATGACATACTACTCCCCATCTGCTAAGATGGCTGAAACTTGAAGAATTTATAATACTAAGTGTTGGCAAAGATGTGGAACAAATGGAATTCTTATATATTGCTCACTGGTTGGATTGAAAATTGCTTCAACTACTTTGGAAAACTAGTAGCTTGTTATGAAGCTGAGCAGTTGTATTCCATGAAATGTAGCAATTCTACTCTTAGAAATATACCTAATAGAAATGCTTACATTTACAAAATAAGACATGAACAAGAATATTCACATCAGTTTTATTCATAGTTGCCCCTTCCCCGAGAGGAAATCATTACCCATGCGTAGAACAATAAACAAGCTATAACATGTTTACAAGACAGAATACTGTGTGTGTGAAAAAGAACAAACCACTGTGTAAGGGAAAGAATAGTGTCGAGTGAAAGACAACAACACAGTAGAGTAAACACTGCACAAATGCATTTATGTGCAGTGTAGAACAGATAAAACTAACCTGTGGTGATAATGATCAGACTAGCGGTCGCCTTTGGGGGAAGAGTCTGGAAGGAGTTTGAGGGAACTTTGCGGGGACTGATAGATAATCTCCTGTAATTTGATGTCAGTGACTGTTTTGGAGTAGATCCACATGTAAAAATATACTCAGCAGTGCATTTTAAATTTGTGCACTTTACTGAATGTAATTTATGCTCCAATTAACATGTAGGTAGTGGAAAACCAAATTGAGGAGGAAAAGGAAAGACCAAAACATGTACAAATACTTATTCTTTTCTACACCCCTTTAGGACTTAGGTGTCACATTGTGGAGAAAGACCGGTGACAGAAGGGAGATTCTGTTTCATAGGCAATGTAAAAAGCCACATCAGACATTTAGGAAGATTAACTTGGTAGATATATGCCCCCCAAAAAAACAAAAAATTGAAAAAGGGGGAAAGAAGGGAGGCAAAGAAACTCATTGAGAAGCTTTTATGGAAATCCAGCAAGACAGCAATCAGTGTGTGCACGACATAGTTTTTTCCCCATTTTAGGATACAATAAAGTATCATTTTTAATTTTCGGTCAGTTCCTTGAGTCTCTATTTGATTTTATTTATAAGAAAGTCTGCATTTAACTTTTGAGGTTCACCCAATTCTGAATTATCTGGGATTCTTGGGGGAATTGTACTAGCCAAATGACAACAAAACTATTCCATACTTCAGTTGCAAGAGTGGTTGAAGATCAGCTCTGTGCTTGCTGGAAGCAGTGGAGGATACAGGATCCCTCTGGGAATCAAGGCAGTACCTTTTTAATTCAGTTTTATTTGCTTGGCCATTTTTTCTTAACACCTCCACATCACCTCCTGTGATGGGTGAATCTAGATGGGCTTCCAGATTCAGGCACAGATGTGTGGAACCAGTTCTCCAATGCAATCCTTAGGTGTGTGCATTGAACTCAAGTTTTGTATAGGGCTTCCTGTACTCACTGGTAGGTTTTTCTCTGGGAACTTAGAGACATCCCCTGTGAATGGCCCTTGAATGAGGCAACTGCAGTCCAACATGAGAGCTATTTGTCACACTGAATCTTAGCCTTGATCTTACAAAAATGACTCAACTCTACTTCCCCAGCACTCAATATTAAATAATCTCAGGAGGGACCGTCTTTCTCAAGCCACCTTAAGGTTTTAGCATGGCCTTTTACCTGGTTGTGATCCTTCATCCTCTTCTACACATTTCTGTAGTGAGAAGGGCCCATTCAAGTGAAGCCTCATGATGGTGAAACTCTGCCCCAAGACAATGTGATATATTCAGCTGAGGACAGAGAAATAGCTGAAATCATTTGTAAAATTCCACCTCATCAGGTAAGCAAAGTGTTTTGTGAATATGCTTTGCTAAAACATAATAAAATGTAAAGTAAATGAGAAAAACCAAGCAATCTAACAAAATTCATTTGTTTCTACTTAGCGTATGATAAATGATTTAAAATGTTTTTGCATGATATGCTAAAATAATAGTGTGTTGTGTGTGTGTTTGTGTGTGTGTGTGTGGGGGGTACTGAAGACTGAATCCAGGGCCTTCTCACTGAGCTAATTCCCAGTACATTTTTTAAATTTTGAGATAGGATCTGGCTAAGTTGCTAAATTGTCCAGGCTTGGCCTGAACTTGTGATCCTCCTGCCTCATTATCCCAGACGGCTGAGATTTACAGGTGTGGCCACCATGCCCAGCTAGGTGGCATATTTTATATAAAGCAAGAAAAAGTGAACAAGGATTTGGCTGTGACTACTGAAAGGGGCTAAACTAAAAATAAACAAGAAATGAAAATGTGTAAATGATATAGTGGGATTAAAAACTAGACTTACAACTGGATAAACCAAGTTCAAATTCTGGCCATGCCATTTATTAGCTGTGCAACTTTATGCAGTGTATGAATTTATCTGAGTCTCACTTTTCACACAAGAAAGATAAAATGTCTTCAAAGGATTGATCTGAGGATATGAGATAGTATATATTAACATATGTACCATACAGTGAATCCTATAGCAAAACATAGGTCAGTGTTTGTAAACTACAGTCTGAGGTGGGTGGAGGAGGTGGGAGAAGAAGTTGTTGTGTAGACGGGTTTCAAAGTCAGTAGTAAATCCTCATTTATTTACTCTTTTGCTCTCATTAATGATTTAGACAATCAAGCAAACCAGACAAAGATGAGATTAAATTGTAAGATAGAAATTGTGGAGTTAATTTTAAGGTGTAGTTTCAAAAAGAACATCAATTTCTGCCCATAGGTGATCATTTGCTTAGGCCTACCATAGCAAATTGGAAGCAGTAGCAGAAAACACCACCACTGATGGGAGATGATTAGAAATGAATATATGGTCCTGGGGTGTCAGCGTAGGTATCGGAGGACTCTATCTTTTAAAAGACTGGGCTCCATATTTGCCTCTACATGTCTCAACACCATAAGGAAAAATCCAGGGCAGGACAATTCCAGATGATTATTGAAGGTAATTCATCGAAAAAGAGATGAAAGAAAAATTGGTACAATCGTGTTCAGTGATGGCAGTGGTCTGGGAGTGGTAAATGATACGGGCCTTCAAGTGGATGGTTATAAAGAAGCTAACCAGGTCAGGAAGAATGGCTAAACGGCATCAGGAAGGACAATGACCCAGACTTTGGTTAGGTAACACTTAGGAGGGATTTTAGAGGAGAGTGGGAGCTTTATTTAGAAGTAAGATAATGTAAAATAGAAATAACACACATGAAAAGGTAGCAATTATTATGTTCTAGAAGAGTTTTAATTAATTTATTTATTAATTTATTTCTTGCCAAATGCTATTTGGGGAGGCTGTGCCAGCATTTTTCAAAGGATTTTTTAACTGGAAACACAAATTGTTTGTTTTCCTTCTAATGGTATTGTTACAGCCATTAATTAAGGTATCACTAGAAAGCCCAAGACTCTGGAAAGTGATATGTAGATCACTTGTTCCACATAGTCACCAATGTAAAGATGTACCCAGAAGCATCCTCTATCTTCCCCAAATGTGCAAGCAGAACACCCCACTCTGTTTCTCTCTGTCTCTTTGTCTCTGTCTCTGTCTCTCTCAGTACACATGACTTTTTTAACATGCTGGCCTTACTGGTCCTTGCTCTCTCTTTCTGTAATGATACAGGGTTCTAACTTCCCTCAGCCACTGGCTTCCACCTCATCATTATCAATAGCTAAAACCCCTGGATCATCTCAGTTCCATGCCTCTTATATTCTGTCCCTTCTTGCCTGTGCAGCTGACTCTCCTGTACTCATCTCCAACCTACTTGTTTTCAACCCTACTAGCTCTCCAGTCCATTGAGCCTACCATCTTGTCCCTGTCTCCCTGTTCCTTGGTGAACTCACTTTCTACATTAAATTCAACATTCCTTTGCTCTAATGACTCCTGGCATATGCTTTCAGCCTCTGCTTATCTCCAGCAGCTCTCTCATAGTCTATTTTCATTGTAAAGCCAGAGTGACCTTTTAGAAACTTAAATGAGATAAGGCAGTTCATTGCTCAATTATTCTAGTGAGTCTCCATTTTCTTTTTTAAAAGAGCCAATAGCTACCATAGGAATGCTGTATTTGATATTTTCACATTAATCCAGCATCCTTAAAGGTGAATGAATGTTCTCTGCTTGGTAGTTTTCTCTGAAGAAGCAATGAAAAACTTCCTGAGAAAAAAACACCCCTAGTTTAAAGCTTTGCTTTTCCCATAGATGAAGACCATTTAAATATGAATCCACAATTAAACACAATCAAACAAAAAAGAACAAAGATCTAGAATACCAAGAACTTCTGATATCAAACTGGTAAGCATAATGAATAAAGTAAATACGCAGATACTACTTAAGAAAATTTAAAAAAATTAAAGTGAGTCACTTTCCAAGAGACTTTAAAATTCTTTATAATTTTGGGGGCAGGGGGAAACACAGAATATTTAAAGATAAAAATAGTTTTGCATTTTTAAAGATAGAGTACTAATGGAGGAAGAATTAGCAAACCAAAAAAATAGATCTGAACAAATTATTAATAATGCCACCTAGAAAGACAGGAAGATACATAGGAAATATGTAGCTCTAACAACCATGGAATACAGAATATGTCCTAACAGCTATCTGGCAGAGTCAGAGAGAGAAAATAGGCAAAATAAAAGAATTGTAATAATCAATGAGTTTATAGTTTGGAATTTCCTGGAAATGCTGAAAACAGATGAATCTAAAGAGAGAAGAAGCATACTATTATCAAGTACTACAACTAAGAAGGCATCACAACTAGACATAATATAATGAATCTGCAGATCATTGGAGACAAAGAAAGCTCTTAGCAGCAGCCAGAGTGAAATGATCACCTGCTGTGGAATGAAAATTTTACTGGCAACAGACTTTACGATGGCGATAATAGATGATGTAAAAACACCAAACAAAACAAAACAAAACCAAGCAAAACAAAACAAACTCTTCCAGTGGTCCAAAGGAAGTAACTGCACACTTAAGAATTGCGGATCTAGCAAAATATCTTTTGAAAAATGGGGAGAAAGCCAGGTACTTCTTTGTTATCTCTGCACTCTGGGAGGCTGAAGCAGGAGTATTAAAATTTCAAATCCAGTCTAAGCTACTTGGAAACTTAGTGTAACACTGTCAAAATCTAAATTAACAAATAAATGGTTGGGGATCTAGCTCAGTGTGAAGGCCCTGGGTTCATCCCGTAGTACCACAAAATTTGGTAAGTAAGTAAATAAATAAAAAAATAGGAATTTTTAGGATCAACAGAAACTTGTTTGTGTATCTGTTTATCATTAACAAATCCGTAAAGAAGCGAAGAATACATTTATTAAAAATGAACTCAAAAACAGTGAATGTAATTTGAAATAAGAAGTACACAAATAACTTTTTAAGTTCAGAGACAATTTAGAAGAACTATATGAGTTATATAAATTATGTTAAAGAGAAGGTTTATGAAGTTTCAAAGTGATTTGATTTAAATACAGGGTAATACTAACGTAACAGTCAGCAGTGTGTGGGTCATGGGCAGTGGTCTGACTGTCATACTATTCAGGATAAGATACTATCAAGTCCAGACTTCAGGAAGCGAGCACAGATGGTAAAAACTTCAAAAGTAAATTCTAAGTTACAGAAATAGAGCATAGAACTTTAGCCAGTAAAAAGTTCCATGTAATAATGAAATAAACTCTTAGTTAATTGCAAGAAATAAGAAAAAAAAGAATAAAAAGAAGCAAATGGTAGAAACAAATCTAAAATACCAATACTCACAATAAATACTAACAGCTAAATATGCTAATTAAATCACAAAGTTTGTCATATTGGGAAAAAAATAAAATCCAGGGGTATGCTTTTATAACACACATATCCAAAATTTAGTGATACGGAAAAGCTAATGTTAACAGGTGAAAAAATAGGCAAATTTCTTCCTAAGTACAATTTGAGAAACAACACAAACAAAATAAAATATAAGGTACACACAAAAAGTTTTACTTTATGTATTTTAAATATTCTAAGAATATACTTTTCTAAGCATGAATTGACCTAGTAATGTAACATAAAATGTAAATATCACTCTAGAGTTGCAAGGAAAGATGGACAAAATTGCAGTGGAAATTTCATATTCATATTTTTTTCTTTTTTTGGTACCAGGGATCAAACTCATGACCTTGCCCTTTGCCAGGCAGGCGCTTATGCCACTGAGCTAAATCCCCAGTTACATACCTTTTTTAATTATTGATAAGCCAATAGATGATGCATTAGCAATTATATAGAATAACTGAGTTCTATTATGTTAGGTGAACTTGTATAAACCCCATCCTCAAAATAAACCAAACATATTCTATTCAGATATGTATGATCTTCATAAATCTTACCACATATTAAGATATAAGGTGAGTCAAAAATTTTTGAAAGAATAGGAACCGTGTTCTCTTCCTAGAGTACAGTTAAATTAGAGGTAAATATCAAAGACAAATTAAAATTCTTACAATTTTAGAAATTGGTGATATGTAGTTTTAATTGCTCATGGATGAAAGGAAACATCACAATTAAAATATAGAGCTCACAACTCTATACTGAATATAACAATATGCAATGTGCTGAATATTGTTGCTCTCCTATTGACTTGTTGTGAAATTCTGTTTTACTTTAATTTCTTACTTTTCATCTGTTTAAAATTTTTTAAAAAGTTTAAAAAGTAAAATATAGAGCTCACAACTGAGTGATAATGATAATATTGCATATTAAAACTATGTGATGTGGCTCAAAACAGACTGTGGAGTCTCTTACTTTATTGTATTGCATTTTTTGATTGAATGACAAAAGAGGCAGGCAGAATAGAGGAGGAAATCAGGGTTCAGAAAAAGCTCTATGTCCTGGTTTGTTTTCAAAAAGTCTTCCATGAGCAGGTGTCTTTCACTATGAAGGCCATTTGCAACCTAAAATTGTCTTATTAGAAAGGAAAGACTAAAAATTAATGAGTATACAATTTAATAAGTTAGATCAATTATTCCGAAACATTTAAGTCTCAGGGGCATGAGGGGTCCCAAAGAGCATTTACTTATGTGGATTATAATTATTAATATTTATAGAGATAGAATTTTTAAATTTTAAGAATTTATTAACTTATTTAAAAATAATAAACTCATTATGCATTAGCCTTATATTTTAATAAAGAGTATTTCCCCAGTTTAGTGAGAATTATGAAATTGTTCTATCATACTGCAAATCTCTTTAATGTCTGACTTAATAAAAAAGAACTGAATTCTCAGTATTTATTTCTGCATTTAATTGACTGTGATGAGATAGTTTGATTGAAGTATATGAAGAAGGGCTGACCTCACATAGACGTGTATTAGGGGAGAGAGAGTGTTTTAATAACCTTTTTATATAATCCTGAATATTCTTCTTTGATACTATGCCAGGTCTCCAGTAGTGGTAAACTCTTAAAGGTTAGTTGTAATGTGGAATCTGAAACCACATCAATGAATCTTTCATGGTCTGTTATATTTAGATCCTTTGGTATGTTTAGGGTTTTGAATCTGTTACCCATGCAGGAATTTGTAATATTACTTATTGATCACGTGGAAAATAGTGGTAGATTGAGTTACACAAATCTCTTGAAAGTTAACATATTACATTATACTCCGTGGGAAAAAATACACTTGTTAGTGTCACCCCTGATTTCATGAAATGGCCCACAAGTATTGGAAAGCTGTCAAGTTCACAGTGACAGATACAGCATAAATTCTAATTTTTACTTGAAATCTCAAGTTTTAACACTGGAAATAAATATTTCCAGTTGTTCCCCTGAAAGTGACAATCTTGTTTCATTAGTTTTTGAGGAAATGTCTGAAAAATACTCAAAGTTGAGCATTCATAGTTTCTTCGCCTAGTTTTTCTATCAAGTAAAACTGGTGTCTCATGAAAACAGCTAGTTCAGCTTGCAGCTCTAACAATCATGAAAGTGCTTTTCCTTGAAACAATCATCATACATTAAAATACAGCAGAAGTACTTTATATATACATCTCAACTCATAAGACAATTATCAAAAAGACATAGGATCAGATTTCAAATATTAATAAAATAATAAAGTTTACTATTTTATTAAAGACATTCTCAAGTGAACTGTCATTCATTTTGGATTTTTTAAAATTTTATTTTAAAGAGAAAAAGCCCAAAATTTCAACACAAGATAATAGAAGAGTAACAATGGTTAATACATTGTGAATTGTTATCTTTAAATTAGTTACTCAGAGTATAATTAGGCATTTAATTGTGCAAACAATATTAGCACAAACTTTTATTTATAATGGACTAAGAGAAATTAGAAGTATAAATATCTTAACTATCACACACACATATATATACACACACACTTTTTCTTCCCTTCTTTTCTCCTTTCCTCCATCCCAGTTTCTCTTTGGTTTTCAATAGTTTCTTCTCATTTTACAATATCTATTGTACATTTTGGATCTCATTTACTTTTTCAGGTTCTCACACTAGGGAGACAATACAATGTTGACAAATGTGTATCTGGTTTATTTCACTTGTGAGTATGGTCTCGAGTTTCATCCATTTACCTATAAAGGTCTCTCATTTATTCATTATGGCTGAGTAGTACTCCACTGTGTAAAAAGACCACATCTTTTTTATTCATTCCTCAGCTGATGGGCATTTGAGTTGGTTCCAAGAACTAGCTATTATCAATTGTGCACATATATCGCTTTGGTATGATGTTTTTAATTCTTCTGGGAAGATATTCAGAAGGGGAATAACTGCATTAAATGGAACCTCCAGTCCTAGTTTTTTTAGGAATCCCTCCACTCATTTCCACAGTGGTTGCACCAGTCTACATTCTCACCAACAATAGAGAAGGGTTCTTTTTTCTACACAGCCTTTCTAGCATTCGTTACTGGTTTATTTCTTGATAATAGCCATTGTTTCTGGGGTGAGGTGCAATCTCAGTGTTGTTTTAATTTGCATCCATCGAATGACCAGTGATATTGAATATTTTTTCATATATTTATTTGCTCTTTGTATTTTTTCATCTGAAAAGTGTGTATTAATCTCATATACTCATTTTTGGATTGGGTCTTTAAATTTGGGAAGTCTAGGGCCAGGAATACAGCTTAGCAGCATAAGTGCTTGACTGGCAAGCACGAGGTCCTGAGTTCAATTTCTGATTCCAAAAATAAATAAATAAAATTTGGGAGGTCTAATTTTTTTGAGTTCCTTATATGTTTTTGATAGTAATTCTTTGTCAGAGGAACAGCTGGCAAACATTTTTTCCCACATTGTGGGTTGTCTCTGCACTCTTTTGGTGGTTTCTTTTGCTGTTCAAAGGATTTTAATAAGATGAGATCCCATTTGTTGATTCTTTGTGATAGTTCCTGTGCATTCTGTGTTTTATTCATGAAGTCTTTGCTTACATCCATGTCTACAAGAGTTTTATCTAATCTATCTTCCAGCAACTTTAATGTTTCTGTTTTAATATTTAGATCTTTGATCCATTTTGAATTTACTTTAGTGTATGGTGAAAGATATGGGTTCAATTTTAATCTTTGGCATGTGCAAAGCCATTTTTCCAGCACCATTTATTAAACAGGCTTTCTTCCAGTGAATGTGTTTAGCATCTTTGTCAAAGATAAGGTGGCTGAGTGTGCTTCAAGTTACTTCTGCACCTTCTAATCTGTTCTATTGATCTTTGGGTCTGTTTTTTGCTAGCACCATGCTGGGTTTTTTTTTTTTTTAATCACAATAGCTTTATACTATAATTTTAAGCCAGGGATGGTGATCCTTCCTGCCTTGCCTTTGTTTCCCAGAATTGCCTTTGCTATTCTACATCTCTTCTGGTTCCAAATAAATTTTAGGGTTGTTTTCTAATTCTGTGAGATGTACTGTTGGAATTTTGATTGGAATTGCGTTAAATCTGTGTAACAACTTTGGAAATATAGCCATTTTCACTATGTTGGTTCTTCCTACCAAAGAGCAAAGGATATCTTTCCATTTTCTGATATCTTCTTCAATTTCATTTTTCAGAGTACTATAATTTTCAATGTAGAGGTTGATTGATTCCTAGGTGTTTCATTTTTGGGGGGAGGGTGCTATTATGAAAGGTATTATTTCCCTAATTTCTCTCTCAGAGAATTTGTTATTCATGTACAGGTAGACTATTGATTTTTGAGTGTTGACTTTGTATCCAACTATGCTACTGAATTTGCTTATTAAATCTACCAGTCTTTTAGTGGAGTTTTTGTGGTCTTCCAAGTGGAGGACCATGTCATCTGCAAATAATGGTAATTTAACTTCTTCTTTTTCTATCATTCACTATTCTTTTTATTTTTTTTCTCTTGTCTAACTTCTCTGGTAAATTTTCCAGAACTATGTTTAATATGAGTAGAATCAGTGGACATCCTTATCTTGTTCCTGATTTTAGAGTGAAAGCATTTACTTTTGTTCGTTTAATATGATATTGGTTATTGGTTTGTCATAGATGGACTTTATTAGATTGAGACCATTTATTCCAAATTTCTGTAGAGTTTTTATCATGAATGGGTGCTGAAGTTTGTCAAAAGTTTTTTATGCATTTATTGAGATGATCATATGGTTTTTGTCCTTGGCTCTGTTAACATGGTGTATTAGATTTATTGATTTGCATATGTTGAACCATCCCTGCATCCCTGGAATGAATTTCACTTGGTCATGTTGTATAATTGCCTTGATGATTTGCTGTATTTTATTTTCAAGTACCTTGTTGAGGTTATTTGCATCTATGTTTATTGGAGACAGGCATGTGGTTCTTTTTCTTAGTTGGGTGTTTCTCCAGTTTTAGTATCAGGGTAATGCTTGCTTTCAGGAATGAATTTGAGAGTAACTCTTCCCTTTCAATTTCATTAAAGTGTTTGAGAAGTAGTGGTATTAGGCTTTCTCTAAATTTCTTGTCAGATTCAACAGTGAATCCATCTGGGCCTGGGCTTTTCTTTATTGGTAAGTTTTTAATTACACCTCCAATTTCATTGATTGATATTGGGTTATTTAAGGTTTTTATATCTTCTTGATTCAGTTTTGGTAATTCATATGTATCTAGGAATCTGTCCATTTCTTCTGCATTTTACATCTTATTAGAATACAAGTTTTCAAAGTAGGTATAGATGATCTTCTGGATTTCTGAAAGGTCCATTGTGATTTCACCCTTTTCATTCCTAATTGTGTGGATTTCAGTCATTTCTTTCATTTTTTTGGTAAGATTGTCTAAGGCTGTGTCAATTATACTTAGTTTTTCAAAGAACCAACTCTTTGGTTTATTGACTCTTTGTATTATTTTTTAGTCTCCAATGCATTAATTTCTGCTCTGATCTTTATAATTTATTTTGTAG
>RJWM01026731.1:0-27690 GCA_004363535.1 Dasyprocta punctata
GAAAGAAAGAAAGAAAGAAAGAAAGAAAGAAAGAAAGAAAGAAAGAAAGAAACCTAGAGTAAACTGGCATAGATATTCTTTATCTCAATCTGCTAAAAGCCATCCATGACAAACCTACAGCCAACATCATACTAAATGGACAAAAACTGAAAGTTTTCACTCCAAAATCAGGAACAAGACACCAATGTCCTGTTATAACTCCTATCCAGTATGATTCTGGAAACATTAGCCAGGTCAATTAGATGAGAGAAAGAAATTAAAAGAATAAAGATAGGAAAAGAAGAAGTGAAATTATTATTTATGGGAATGTAGGCTGTTCCAGCGACTGTGGAAATCAGTGTGGAGATTCCTCAAAAAACTAAAACTACCAGGTTCCATTTGACCCAGCTTCCCTTTTTGGTATCTTTCCAAAATAATCAAAAGCATCATACCACATTGACATATGCACACCTATGTTTATAGTGACACAGTTTTTATAGCCAAATCTTAGAAGCAGATCACATGCCCATCAACTGATAAATGGATACAGAAGATGTGAAGGGGTTTTTTTATACAATGGTGTACTACTCAGTCATGAAGAGGGATAAGTTGGAGACATATCTAGCTAAATGTTTTCACCTTAAGCCCATACTCTTAAGTGAGATAAATTGGACACAACTGTTTAAATACCACATTGTTTCTCTGATGTGGGAAAGTGAGAATATAAACAAGGACCAAAATATATAGTAGATATTGGGAAATGGGAAGAAAATGTTCAAATGAAAAGGGATAAGAGAAGGAAGGGGCAAAGGGAAAAGTAGACAAGAAAAAAATGAATAGGAAGAAAAAATGGAAACAAAGCTTTTTGTAAATAAGGGGAGGAAGAGGGGTTGAAGGGAGGGAAGGGCAATGGGAAAAAAGAAGAAGCAAGATGTATCACGTACAGGTACAAATTCCCTATGATGGATGCTATCATTATGTATATCTGAAATGTACCAATAAAATAAAAATGTAAAAATAAAAAAATAAAGCTTGCAAAACTCCTGGAAATGTAAGAAGCATCACACACACACTTGTAAGAACAGCTTCCACACATGGCAAACAGCTGACCTTCACTTGCCATTATATTCCCATGGAGTGTGATAGCTACTGAGTAGATGGAGGAAACAGGGATGGATGATTGATCACAGAGTAACCAAGGGGCTGTGAGCCATTTAAGACACAAGTCTCACTTTAAAATCTGAACACAGAGTACTCATTAGGGCGGTCACTCTGTGGTGGCTATAATCAAACATTGTTAGCTGTTCCTTTATAAAAAGTAATACTGATTTCCTTCTGAAAGTTTGGCCACATTTACACAAAATAAAAATTGAGGTGATTTTCCAAGTAGCATCATCTTCAAATCTATAGAGACCCCCAGTAATCAGCAGCAGCCATAAATCTGAGCCTAGAGCAGATATTTCTTGAATTACCTGCAGAGACTGTGTTCATAGAATTAAGTTTCTCAAGTAAATCACAAGTGTGTGAGTACAGATTGTATTCAGTTTGTTTTTCCAACTTGCATCCACACAGTATTAAACACTGGGTTAGAATTTACCACTCAGAATTGCAATTGTCTGTGTGTTTTTCTCTTCCAATAAACTACTCTTTCTTTGGAAGTGAAGTTATCATCCTGACAACTTGACATGCCAGTGTCTGCTTTATATTAATCCCTCACTAAATATTAGTTCAGTTAGACGGAAGAGTTGTCTGATGCATGCTTATTGAATTAAATTAATTAGATTGAATCTGAATTTAATTTGATATCATGTAGGCCTAATCCTAAAAGGAATATCAAATAGGCTAATCTTTGTATAATTAGGCAATATAAAGACCACAAGCTGGATTCAAATGCCAGTTATTTCTCTTATGAGCTTTCAGAACTTCAACGACATAATTGGCATACACCTCACAGTTTCCCTGTCCTAAAAACCAGGTAATATAATACAGTTGTTAGGATTAATTTTATGTAAATTTTTAGCATAATACCTGGTACATAGTAGTTCTTAACAAATGTTTATAGTTGCATTATTACCCTTTATGTTATAGATTACTCAGATATGTGATTCTAATATATGATTGACCTAACAGAGTGACTTAGATCTTTAAGACAGTGAAATACATTCCCAATTGCCAGTCAAAAGGCTTCCCACAAAACTGAAATTTATAGTGCCATCGTATGTCATAGTTTCCCTTCCAGAGGTAACCTGTGATTCATTAAACCAAATCAAGTCTAAGTATTATGCAACTATTGAGGTTTGATCTTGCCTCAGGTTTACCTTAATGATCTGATATGTTAATAGAAGCAGCATATTGGTCTTCACATTATCTCACTGGATCTTCACAAGATAAATTTATTAGCCTTTGTAGGAAACCTTGTCCTCAGATCAAAAAGCTCAAAGAGAGAATACAAAATGTGAACTCATTAGTCCTCAAAGGCTTTTCAAGCGCAGAACACCGCCTCTGTCAGGTTGCAGGCCAACTCTCCTCACTTCCTTGCCAAGATTTCTCTCTTAAAATGTGCTGTTCAGGGAAAGTGGTTATGTGTGCTCACTCTTGAGCCTTGGTTATAAAGGTAAACCTGCATATTGAGGCAGGTTTAAGACATGGCTGACAATTCTTTTCAACTGAGAAGTGGGTCTGTGCCCTCAGTCTTGGAATCTGGTTGAGTCATGACTGCTTCCACCAATAGATATGACAGAAGCCATGCTGTTACTTCTTAAGCTCTGTCATAAAGATTTGCATCTGTCCCTTGGTTCACTGCAACACTCTCTGTGGGAGTCCTGATCTGCCATGAGCTGCCATCTCAGGAGAAAGCTCAAGCCATGGAGCAGAAGTAGAGTCTCTGATCAACAGTCCAGGTGAAGCCAAGCATGAGCCACTCCAGCCCTGGAGTCAGACCAGGGTGTGCAGAAGCCCCCAGAGGATCCCAGTTCTCGGTTAATCAAGCCACCAGTGCTGGTTGTTCCACTCCTCCAACTGAGTGCCCAAACATTATGCAGCAAAGAAGAGGAGTTCATACGGCCCTCTGTTAAAATCCTTGGCCAGGAATCTGTGAGCATAACAAAATGGTGGTTGTTCCATACAACTTAATTAGGCATGAGGTTTGTTACATACTCATTGTAACTGGAATATTTTAACATGTATCAGAGGGGAAGTCATTGAGCTGAAAACTCACCAAATAAAAGAGAAAACAAAACAAAACATTATTTGGAAATGTACATGAAAAATATTGTTGCCAGGAAACTAAACTCATGAGCTTATTGCACATATATATAGCATCTTCTTCCTTTTTTTTTTTTTTCAGCACCAGCAAATGTTGTCATTTTCTTTATAATCCTCTGTTCCTATTTGAATATTGTTGTTTGGTCTTTGAAGTTATACTAAGCACCCCCAAAATACAAACACTGAAGCATCTTCCCTCTATGTGAGATGCAGCTATGTAATGGAAGACATTTTTCAAATACAAGAAGAGACACTTTCCTGCTCAAGTAAGGAAGAAAAAGAGCACAGGCTTGAGAGAGTCTTTCTTCAAACGGTTATGATTTAACTCTATCCTTTGGAAATAAATAAGGTATGAAAGAATATGAAAAAATATGGACATTTTTAATCTAATGAAAAAATGATATTTTATTAATTCATCTTGCCACAATCTTATGATGCCTACAAGTTCCTTGATATTTACTAGTGCCCCATGTGTTTGCAGCACAAATGATATGGTAACACATCTGCACTTCATATTCATAGGGCTCAAACTAAAAAATAAAAATATAACACTTGAAGTCAATATAATATTCATCACTGTGAAATAAGAGAATCTCATACAAATGACAATTGAAAAAGCACATTTCAGAAAAAAAGCAAGAAGCTAATTTAGTATGGCCTTTGTAACTCCCTATAGTCCTTCAGAGGTGTTGACACAGATAATGTGTAACAGCTATAATTCAATACTACTAAAAGGTATCATCCATTTAAGACCCACTGCAGTTCTATGGGTGGGGTACATTTCCCTTCGTGTTTACGGGTGAGGAAATGAGTAAGCCCAAGGGCATATTGCTAGAAAGAGCTAGAATAAGACAAAGAATGGGGCTATTTTAAAGCTTGACTGATTAAATGGAGTTTAGCATTCAAAATATGCCTCCCCTGTGTCCTTTACCCTCACTGAATCCCTGCAAGGATCTCATGAGCTAGCTCATTCTTTCGGTTTTATAGATAAAGGATTGTTGGCTCAGGAAGGCTGAGCAAATCCCCCAAAGAACACCAGGCCTCTGAGAGACTTTTATATATCACAGCTTCTCAACAAATAAGACTCAAAATGTGTTAGTCTGTGAGAGACATAAAGGATACATCACTAGGAAAGACATTTTGGCTTTGTGACGTAACTTTAAAAAAAAAAGAAGATAAAATTGCAAAAATAAAATTAAGTGTTAAAGGGCCAGGAGTTTGGCTCAGTGCCTTAAGCGCCTGCTCTGGCAGGTGCGAGGTTGTGAGTTCAATCCCCGGTGCCGCAAAAAAAAAAAAAAAAAAAAAATTGTGTTAAAGTGAATATTTATTCAGGATGAAAAAATAAATCACCATAAATTATTAACTTTGAGAACCTGAAAATATCTCTAACCTTGTAAAAATCCAGAAAATAAAACCATCTTGTAAAATAACATAGCTCTTTAATTGCTTTTTCCTATATTTTCAGTTGCATACTCTAATTACCCATTCATAGAACCATGATTTTTCATAATTTTACATAAAGATATTATAAAGTTAAATTTCTCCTTCTAACATTACTAAAATTTGTTTTTTAAATTGATACTTGAGATAACGTGGATCTCACTGTTTACAAACTGCTACAAGGTTAAAATCTACAAACAGAGGCACTCTGATAAACTGTATTTTGGCTGTTCCTGTATTATGAAAAACAGTATGATAATTATGTACTAGTAGTATGCTTCATTATTAAGTGCATTCCCAATGCAAAAGTGTATCAAGGAGAACCAGACCCCCTACTTACAACACAGCCTGTCCAAGGAGTGAAATAATTTCTCATAAATTAGCTGTTAAATCTACACAGTCTGAACCTGGTGTCACAACCAGTACCCACATACTCCTAGTGCATCATACTGGTATTTCAGTCTGAGGCATGATCAGAATGTACAAGGACAATTTGAGTTTTTTAAATGAATTGCAATAGAAGACACGTTGTTATTATTTACCTTTAAAATACTCTCCTATTTTTTAAATGAAACAACTTTATCAAACCAAAAAATCTGTATGTCATACAATTTACAAACTTAAAATGTAAAATTCCATAGACCCCAGCACACTGACAGTATGTACAACCACGACCAAATCAAACTTAGGTTAATCAAAACACACTTCTCCTTTACCATCCCATTGTTCTTTCCACTTTCTGAAGCAGTTCTCAAAGTTCTGAGATCAAACATATGGTGAACGCTGCTGCCCAGTGCCACCCAATGGGCAGGAAGGCTGATAAAAATGTTGCAGCATGTCCTCATCACCTTATTCACTCAATCTGGCATCATATAACCTCTAGTTTTTCCCAAAAGTAAAAATGACCATAAAAGGTAAATGTTTTAAATTGATTCATGATATCAAGGCAGCTGTGGCAGTGCAATTAAAGTCATGAAAGAGGACTTTCCAAATGCTCCAGAAAGTGGCAAAAATGATACCATAAGTTTTTCCTAGCAGCAGGGAGTATCTTGAGGGGTTATGTGCCTTTTACTGTAATAATTTTTTAAAAATTTAAATATTTACCATATTTTTATCATACTTTACACATCCATGTTCTTACATTTTGGTGTGGCACATCCCTACTTGACAACCACTTTCACAAAGGAAAAACTAAAAATAATGTCTCTCTTAGTTACTTTTCACTTGTTGCTGAGACAGAATACCTGTCTTAGTTACTTTTCACTCATTTCTGGGACAAAATCCCTGATGCCCAAAATTAGGGAAGGAAAGGCTTATTTCTTACAGTTATCGAGGGTTTCAGTCCATACATAGTTGGTTCCAAGGCAGCATGGCATGGTGGGACAGCCATTCACAGCTGTCAAGCAGCAAGGCTAGCTGGCAAAAAAGAAAGTGATCAGAAGACACGCGTTCTTCCTGCCCTTACACTGTATGTCAGCTCCATCCCTGGACGGTTGCAGCACTCACATCACCAATCCCAGTGCTACACAACAAACCAGTCACAAATGCCAGACTCAGACCTATCCAAATTACGTGAGGACTTGGGGGGACACAGGATCCAACCAATACATTCACTCATTGCTGAGACAGAATACCTGACACCCAAAATTAAGAAAGGAAAGGTTTATTTCTTACACTTCTTGGGGGTTTTAGTCCTTACTCAGTTGGCTCCAAGGCAGCATGACATGGTGGGGCAGCCATTCATGGCAGCCACCAAACAGCAAGGTGAACTGGCAAGAGAAAGAGAGCCTTCCTCTTGTCCTTACACTGTATGCCAGCTCCACCCCTGGCAGATGCAGCACTCACATAGCCTGTCCCAGTGCTAGACAACAAACCAATCATGAATGCCAGACTCAACTCTGACCAATATTACATGAGGCTTTGGCAAGACACAGGACCTTACCCACAACAATGTCATTGATAATCTGTAAATGGAAGCCTAATTAAATGTACTTTCATCTCAGGATCCCCAAACACTCAAAAAGCTACATGACATACAGAAAATCAAAGAGGAACAAGATAGTGTTCTAAACAGATTGCAATTAGGCACTGAAATTTCTGCAAATTTTACACAATCACATTTACACATGTGTACATTGCTTTGGCACCTCCGGGTCCTTGGAAGAAGGCTATCCCCAGAGCCAGGGATTTAGTACAGTGGTGCAGTGCCTGCTTGGCAAGTGTGAGCTCCTGAGCTCAATTCCCAGTACCCAAAATAAAAAAGAAACATACCCCAGTTAGAGGCCTTGAAGTTTAAACTTCATTTGTGTCATGGTGAACCACTTCGGTCTTCTTGGAGAGGATAGTAGAGAAAAATCTTGGAGAAAAATTGTAAGAATTTCACTTCAATAATTGGTTCTGGTACAACTGGATATACATGTTCAGTAAAAAGAGACTAGACCCTAGTAACTCACCCACCATATACAAAAATTGACCAAAATGGCTTAATAAATGACTTTCATGAAACTATGAACCTACTAGAAGAAAACATAGGAAAAGTGCTTCCAGATATTGGTCTTGCCAATAAAATTGGTCTTGGTAAAAAAGTAAAATAGGGAGAAGAACAAGATGGCAGAACTGTAAGCAGCAGAGTAAACAACCTCCCTGAGAGATACCATCCAGATGCTGAAATATAGCAACATGGGGAAGACAAGAGGGAAGGAAGTGGGTCCTCTGGACCCAGGAAGAATCTAAAGTGAGAATTGAAGCCCACAGAAAGAGTAAAAAGAAATACTTAAACAAAGAAGGTGGTAGCTGCCAATGCCTCTGCCCAGAGCTGGACCCACTGTAAGAGATGATCTGCTGGAAACTGGGGATGCAAGATCAAGGTGCCACGGTGGCAGCAGCGACCCCAGAGGCCTGTTCCAAGAGAGGCAGCATTGGAGAAGAGTGGGATTTGACAGGGGGAGCAGACTTGGGGAACTGTAAGTGCAGAGGTCCTCACCCTCCCATGTGACGGGGGAGATTGGTGGAGGACTTGGGCTGGGGACTCCTAGCTGGGCACAGACCCGTGGAGGTTACTCAGGCTGAAACTTTCCCCTGCTCACATATCAAGGGCCACCTATGAGGGTCCCTGCAGATGACCAGCTCAGTCTGGAGATGGCAGCTCCACACGTGCTCCAGGTGTGGTGGTGGAGAGTACACGGGTGACCAGCCCAGGTTTTCAGATGGCAGCTGGCCCATGCATGCACCCCACCAGTCATCAGGGAGCCAAGGTGGGCTGGGGAAAGGCAGCAGATAGCGCTGTAACAGCGCTCCCAGTGGCAACTATCAGATATCCATAATCAGCACTAGCTAGAAGAACCAGTCTCACTTCAGAGAAACTGCAGCCAAAGCAAGGAGTGCCTGGGTCCCCAGTACATTTGCCCAGAAGAACACAGGAATACGTCAAGACAGAGAAGCAAAAGGCAGTCTCTGGCCTCCAATTCAAGCAAAGCAAGTCCAGGACATGCAAATGTAGAAGAGATCAGGAGTCCTACAACTGAAGTTTCTGAGGGGATGGCAACTGAAGTAAAGAAACAACTTCAAAAGGCTGTAAAAAAATTAGAACAGAAATACTAACTCAGGTAAAAGAAGAAATGAAAAACATAATAAAAGAACTGCTAGGCAACTCTAAAGGAGACATACATGAAAAAATGGAGCATAAGAAAATGAGGGAAACCCTGCATGAACAGTACAAAAAAAGCTTTAGAATACATGAAACAGATTTAAAGAGATAACCAGGAAATCAAAAACTCCAATGAAAGTTTGCAAAACCACTTGAAAGAAACTAAAGATAAACTTTCAAATCCTGAAGACAGGTTTGTAGCTTGTGATCATGAAAGGAAAGATCTCTTAAAAATAACAAGGAACCTGGAAGTAACAATACAATGGCTGCAAGACAACCCAAAGAAGCATAACTTAAGAATAAAAGGTGTGAGTGAAAAAGCAGGGCTCTGTACAAATGATATTAAAAGTCTATTTATGGAAATAATTTTAGAAAACTTCCCAAGCATGGGAAAAGGAAGTGACTTTCAGATAAATGGAGCATATAAAACTCCAGCTAACCATAACCAAAATAAATCTACACCCAGACACATAATAATCCAGGTCCCAGAAATTCAACACAAGAACAGAATATTAAAAGCTGTTAGAGAAAAGAAACAGATCACCTACAAAGGAAAACCGATCACAACAGACTTCTCAACACAAACCATCAGGTCAAAAAGAGCTTGGAGTGAAGTATTTCAAGCCCTTAAAGAAAACAACTTCCAACCCAGATTGATGTACCCTGCAAAACTATCTTTCAAAATCAAAGGAGAAACAAGATACTTTCAAGACAAAGAATAACTGAAGGAATTTATGACCTCCAAGCCAACCCTACAAAGAATACTGAAGGACATTCTAGAGAGAGATACAAAAGACCACAGCTCCAGAAACAGTGGCAGAGTGATATTGCCAAACAGGGCAGACAATTGAGTAGAGAGGAAAAGTGGGCAACCAACTGCAGGAAAGTGGCATAGTGGAGATGAGGCAGTGCATGTTGGCCTTAACCATTCAGGTAGATGGCCTCAATCCACCAATGGAAAGAAACACAGGCAGAGTGGATCAGGAGACAGGATCCACCAATATGCTTTATACAAGAAACACATTAAACTCGAAAGGGAGTTCATAGACTGAAAGTTAAAGGGGAGAGAACAATGCTGTATGTGACAGGGAACCAGAAAGAAGTGGGGGTAGCTTGCCCATTAGCTATGTAGTGGACAAGAAAGATATGGCAATTTTATCCAGTGGAAAACTCCTCAGCTATAAAGAAATATAACCTCAAGCTTCTTGTAAGTAAATGGATACAACTTAAGATCATGTTCATGTATGAAATGGCCCAGAGTCACATGGATGAGCATCATGTTATCTCCCTAGTACAAAAAAACTAAAGGAGTTAGTAGGATTCAAAATACACAATACATATTGTAAAAATGAAAGGGGAGGAAGTGTCTAAAAAGGGCAGGGAGTGGCCATTGTTAATCTGTCATAGGGATTTGATTCCTGTATTGTTTTCATTGAGCTGTTTAGTTTGGTCTTATTCTATTTCAGTTTGCCTAAATTTATTATATTTGATGGCATAGACAGCTATTTCAAAGATAACAAAACACATTATGGGAGCCATTATTGATATCTGATCACCTTGTTTTGAAACCCTATATTGCTTTCATTGTTTTGTTTTGTTTTGAGTGATTTTATCCTATTTTGGTTTGTTTATGTTATGACTGATGATATAAGCAATTGCTTAGAAGTTAACATGAGGCATTATAGTAATCAGTGTTATTTTACTATGTATTGCTTCCATTGTTTTGTTTTTCATTGGCTTTATCCTGTACTATTTTGTTTGATTGTATTGTGCCTGATGGTATGGGCAGTTATTTTGAAGATAGCAAGAGGTATTATAAGGGGAAAGGAGGAAAGAAGGAAGGGAAAAGGAAAAAGACATAAATTTGCATATAGGTATACATAAGATAGTTAAAATGACTATACTACTAAATGCATTAGTTGTTGAAAAAGAACAGTTAATACTCATATGATTAGATTAGTTTTACATGTCTATATCTGTTAATCTAAACAACCCCTTTGAAGGTAATGATATGCAATATTACAACCACTGTCAAATTCCAATCATCTCTCTTTGTAAACCTATAATGTTATTGTATTAGATTTGTTGTTGCTGTTTGTTTGGCTCTTTTGCTTTTTGTTTTTCTTTTCTGTGTCCATTTTCTCTTAAATAAAAAAATTAAAATAGACAAAAATGATTAAGTCAAATTAAAAGGCTTCTTCATGACAAAGGAAATAATCAACAGAGTAAAAGGGCAGCCTATAGGGTGGAAGACAATACTACTCATATGGTAAGAATATCTAGGTTACTAAGAAACTTCAACAATGTGACAGTAAAAACTACAAAAAACTTGATTTAAAAGTGGACAGATGAGCCAGGAATGGTGGTGCATGCCTATAATCCCAGCACTCAGAAGGCTTAGGCAGGAGGATCCTTGCAAGTTCGAGATCAGACTGAGCTAAAGTGAGCTCAAGGCCAGCCTGAACTGCATGAGACCCTGTCTCAAAAAGACAGCAAAAAAACAAAATAAAACAAAAAAATGTGGACAGATGATTCTAATAGCTATTTCTCAAAAGAAATTATAAAATGGCCAGTAAGTATATCAGGGGAGGGGGGAAGTTCAGTGGCACTAATCACCAGGGAAATGCAAATCAAACCATAAGATAAAATCTCACTCCAGTTAGAATGGCTGTTATCAAAAAAGATAACAGATAACAAATGTTGGCAAGGATGTAAAGAAAAGGAACTTTCATACACAGTTGGTAAGAATGTAAGTTAGTCCTGCCATTATGAAAAGCAGTATGAAAATTCCTACAAAATTTAAAAACTGGAATTAGAACAACATTATAACTCAGCAGTTCCCCTACAGTTATATATTCAAAAGAAAGGAAATTGGTATGTTGAAGAAACAACTGTATTTCCATGTTTACTGCAGTACTGTTCGTGCTAAACAAGATATGGAGTCAATCTAGGTGGCCATCAATAGATGAGTGGATAAAGCAAATATGATATATATGTATCACAACTGAAATATGAATTCACAAAAAGAATGAAACCCTGTTTTCTGCAGAAACAAAGGTAAGCCTCGAAGATATTATGTAAAGTAAAATAAATCAGGTACAAAAATATAGGCGCTGCATGTCCTTGCTTACATGGGGAAACAAAAAATTAATTTTACAGTAGAGAGGCTAGGAAAACTAGGGTGGGAGGAAAAAGAATGGAAAAAAAGATAGTTGCTTATAACCTTGTATAGCACCATAGAGTAAGAGTAGTCGACAGCAATTAAATATGTGTTTCAAAATAGCTAATAGAAAAGATTCCAAATGTTCCTAACACAAAGAAGTAATAAATGATTGAGATAGTGGATATGCCAATCACCATGACATGATCACTTCACATAATACACATGTACTGAAATGTTACATTGTTCTCATAAATATGCATAGTTATGCTTTAATTAAAAATTTTAAATAAATATGTAAATTTTTAGGGTTTTTAAAACTTGCATTAGTTCTTTGACTCAGACTTTATCAGAATTCTAATTACCTAAGGATCTTCAACAAGTGCCACTTCTTTTTTTTTTTTTTTTTTTTTTTTTTTTTGTTGCGGCACCGGGGATTGAACTCACAGCCTCGCGCCTGCCAGGGCAGACGCTTAAGCCACTGAGCCAAACTCCCGGTCCTGGTTTTTTTGAGGCAGGGTCGCACTATGTAGCTCAGGCCGGCCTTGCGCCGCGTTGTAGCCCAAGCCGGCCTCGAACTCACAACGCTCCGCCTACCTCAGCCTCCCGAGTGCTGGGATTAAAGGCAACAAGTGCCACTTCTACGCTAATGAACTTTATCTGTGTAAGGCCATTTTGCCTGTGAAGGGCAAAATGAGTTCCTTAGTTTGCAAATAATTTAAAATGCAAATCCACTTCATTTAGATTAATTAAAAATGTTCTTGGCTAGCTTTATTTGCATATTTGTATGAGCTCTCTACTTCCTTTGGATTTTATGACCCAAAGGTTACATTTAATTTCAACACAAACCTTTGTTTATCAGTCACAATTGATGCTAGCAGTAAATAAGCAGTATCTATCTAAAATATATCATTCTTTCACAAAAAACAGCAGTCTTCAAGCTTAAAGTCTTGAAAGAACATGATGGCAAGGGAATGGGATCCCAGGATGGGTGGGAAATTGTTGGAAAGAAATCTGAAAGTGACTATAAATAAGCTCACATCTCCAGAGACAAATTCCTTCTTAGAGCACTGGGAGAGTTTGCAAATGTAAACACTGTTCCCTTTTGTAATTGTTTGCATAATTACAGTAAAGAGAGGTGATGTTGAGATTCTAGAAGTGGAAAAGTTGCCCAATCCAAGAAAGGAGGAGAGAAGTGTATTAGAAATAAATGCACAGCCAAGGATCATGGTGTGAAGTTTCTAACAAGATAGATTATGATTTTGTCAAGTAGGAATTCCACAGCCACCAACTCAATATAATTAAATTTGATTTCTGGCCACCAACCATAATTTTACCTGACAATGAAAAGAGTCTACTTATTTATAAAGTAAATGCTATCTAACTCAGCCATTTTTTAATCGTTCAGATTTGTAATTCAGAAAGAATTTCAAACTTTTTCTCAGGAAAGAAGAGAAAAATCCTCCAGAGGAACCTCTGTAGATACAAATGTAGGGAGTTACAGTATTTTAAATTTGCTCTTTCTGCCTTCATTTGTTGAGTGCCCCCTCCACAGCTGCAGAAGGTCCTGAGGCACACAGTGGGCATGGCCATCTCCTAGGTAACATGAGGAGGAATGACTGGCAATGGAGTGGAAAAAATCTCCACACTGACATTCACATACACAAGCCAAGGCCCAGGGTCTCAGTTGTTGATTCAAGTATTTCAAGACAAATATGTCTTATTCCATCTTGATTTTCTCAGCAATTGTGTTGGTTAGAGTGAAGTGTTGACTTACTTAGAACTGGGACCTGTCTGGGGGATTGGTGGAGCACATTTCTAGGTATTTGTGAGTAGATCAGGAAGGTGTGACCTTGGCATCGGTGTCTGGTTCCTTGTCACTTTCTCTGTGGCACTATCCCTCTGCTCTGCTTCCCACATTAACTGAACTGCTTTGCTCTACCATGCCTTTCTGCCATATGTTTCTGCCTTGAAAACAGTAGACCATGGACTAAATCCCCCCAAACTGTTAAATCTCTCCTCTTTTAGGTATTATCTCTTAGTAGACAAGAAAGATAATACAACGATCCTCACACCAAATTATGCTGCTTCTCCAAATTCTGTTTGATCATGCGCAAAGGTAAAAACCGTAGGGAACAAATTTTGGGTATAGCCACATGAGAAAACTACCCTGAATTACTTGAGAAATTGTAGAATTCAGTAGACGTGATTATGTTTCTTTATTCTTTATTTTTTTTTCTTGTTAGATTACAAGTTCAACTAGGGGAGTTCTAAGATTAAAGTGAAGCTAAGCTTCAAAATAATACTGTTCTATTTTTACACAACTAAATTTATGACATATAAAATTCATATCTGATAAATACATTACTATTTTCAAGCACTTAGAAAAGGAATATTTATGACAAGAACCCACAAAGGTTTACAAATAATGAGGCCTAATAAACTAATCACTGCTTTTTTTAAAAGAAAAAAATCTGAGAAATCAGGAAAATGATAATACTTGAAATGAAAGGTACAACAATTACCCTGACATGATAATTGCTCAACATATGCATGTATTGACATGTGATTTTGAACTCCATAAATATGAATAATTATGTGTCAATTCAAAAAAAGAAAAATCTATAAACATGCATGGTAAGTAAAGAAAAGCCCCACCTGTGATCACATGAGGCTTTGAGGAAACATCTATATATCAAATGTAACATTTTGTCCCTGGCTTCCAAAAGACTAATGTGCATTCCTTTATGCACAATGTATTTGGTGCAACTCTAAGAGTTGCCAAAGTCCTCGCACTTTCAGCACTGTTTAAAAGTCCAAAACCAAAATCTCCTCTGAGATGTAAGGCAAACTCTTAACCCCAGTAAAACTGAGAAGAAAGTTAAACACGTCTCCCATGCAAAGGTGTAAGTAAATATTCCTGTGCCAAAAGGGATAAATAGGGGGACATAAAGTAATGGGACCAAAGCAAAACTAATATCCAACAGGGCAAACATTAAACCCTATATTTCCATTCTATTACATAGGGCAATATGTGGCAAGATATGAACTCCAAAGGCATCGAGTGGCCCTGCCCCTAAGGTGGTTACAGTCCTCATGACTTTTCTCAAGTTCTGGCTTTGATCACTGGTTGCAACTTTTCTCAGATATTCCATGTTTCTATCTTCTCCAACATTCTGGGGTCTCCAATGTACAACTGGTTTCACCAGCACCACATGTTTACTGCTAGAGCAGTAACCAAACACTTTTGCATCTTTCTGGTGGTTACAGAGACCACCAAGTGCCAAAGCACCCAAGTGACTAGATGTCTAAGCACAGTAAAGTGAATCCTGTGGAATCAATTCCTAGAGAGCCCTTCTCCAGTAGAGGCCATAAAGCTCTCTCCTCAAAACAGTGTGCTTTACCTTTGTAATTTTGAGTCTGCACATGGTAGAAACTGACTCTTTTCTCACATTCTTTCAGGGCATTTTTCTTATTGTCCTGTTCCAAAAACTTCTAATTCTAATCTTTTCAGAAAGTTTACCTCTGCTCTATCTTTGCAGATTCTAAGAAGAGCTTTCTTTCTGGCTGCACTCAAAAAATTTTAAATCATTCTTCTGGGGTATTTGTTTATTATCAATATAGATCTGGCTAAAAAGCCCCAATAATACCCATGCCACTGCCTCAATATTAGACTGCCTTGAAATTTCTTCCACCAGATTAACTGGTCCACAGCTCTTAATCTCAGTCTCAAGAAAAGGCTCAGGAAATGAGCAAAATTTTCTGCCAGAGCATAACACATATAGAATTGGAATTTAACTGCCAGTGGAATTCTTCCCAACTGAAACCTGAATCTGATCTTCACATTTCATTACTGTGAACACTTTGTTCTTCTGTACTTCAATCAGAAGCTCCTATCAAGCTCAATTCACAGCACTCTAAGGCTGCTTCTCCAGCTGGCATCTACATATCTTTTGAAATTCCTCCTGCAATCCATTTCAAAGGCTTCTGAACCCCATGGTCACAGCAAGAATCCCACTTCTGGTACCAAAAATCTATCTTTGTTATTTTTCATCACTGAAAAACAATACCTGACATCTACAATTTAAAGGAGAAAAGATTTGTTTTGGCTCTCAGTTTGTAGAGGTTTCAGTTCATAATCAGCAGGGTCCAAGGCAAGGTGGCATGGCAATATTTAGGGCAAGCTCCTCCTGAAATTTTTCTGAAAACCAAAATTGATTCCCAAGAAAGAGGTAGGATTGGTCTGTGTACTGAGCCTGAGATATTGGGAAACAGGGAGAGAAAGACAACATGTAGTTACATAAAGTTACAAGATAGAGAAACAAGAGGGCAAGTGGCCTTGATGAGACTTTAGTAAAAGGAAAGTGCATCAAGGCTCCATGTTGTTCAAAGGCACTAAATTTTGAAAACGTTTATTCTAATGAGATCTTAGGAATTTGAAATTCCAATATAGGGAATAACTGAAGCCAAGATATTTGTGCAATTTAGCCCAGAGACTGTACTCTGAATTACAGTCACTGGCCACATAAGAATGAATTGTAAAGTACTTAAGCCTAGGATTCTAAGCAGAAGTAATGAGTCCTGGATATCCAGTGAGCCATTCAACAGCCCTCTGACAACTGATAACAAGTAGAAAAGAAATGCCAACTGTGAAGGGATAATCTTGTCTACCTTTCTCTATGCTTGGCATATGGAAGGAAAGCTAATCACAGTTCCTTTCTCCAAACAAAATCCTTACAGTTATTGGAGCTTGAGAGTGAAGATGGCATTAAGAAATTGACCCTAAACCAAGTGTGGTGGTGCACTCCTCTAATCCCAGCACTCAGGAGGCTGAGGCAGAGGATCATTGCAAGTTTGAAACCAACCTGGGCTACAAAGTGAGCCCAAGACCAGCCTGAACTGCACAAAAAGACAAAAAAAAAAGGAAAGAAAAGAAAAAAAGAAATTGACCCTGAACTTCCTGCTAATAAGGAAAATGTTCTCAAATGATTACTTAGAAAAACATAAGAATTGTAACCACCTTCAGTTCCTAGGCTTACAAAGTGAGAAGTAAGAACTTTTCAAGGCCCTAGTCTTGCACTGATCAGTCACAGTTAGTCCCTAAACTTGTCAGCTGACCTCTACTAAACTAGATGGAAATGAAGAGGTATGATACAGAAAACACATTTATGTAGTGTCTATGTCAGGAAAAAAATATATCAGGAAAAAAAAAGCAAAGCTTAAAGAATCCTCAGTGTCAATTTTGGCATTCTGTTTTAACCCTTGAAGTAGTTTTCCATAATTGAATGTTTGAGGAAACATCTTGGAGAAGCCACTGTTTTCCTTAATAACATATCATGGCTTACTTTGATCCATCCAAAGCACTTAATTAGTGATTATTAAAACCCTAAAGATATTGAGTACTTGTCATTTCCCTACAGTACATTTTACAAAACTGCTACCAAAGGCAATGTTCACTATAATATTCAATGAAAATTCTAAGTGAAAAATTCTCTTTGTCATTGCTAAAAGAAAAAAAATTGAAACTGAAACATTTTCCTTTATCTGGCATTCAATGATTCATTCATTCATTCATTTTATTATTTGTCTTATTCATCTAAAATACTATGTGACAGTCATTTGCTATGCACTAGGAATGCAAAGACAGGTGGAATGTGTCCCTAGTCTCTGGAGACATCCAGTTCAAGTGGAGGAGAAAGGTACACACAAAATGCATAACAAGATGCTGAAGATGACATAGGTTTATGCTGGATTTGTGTTTAAGGAAGATGGGCAAACAAGTGACATATAAGTTGAATCTTGAGGAATGAAGAAGGCAGAGCTAGACAAATGCTTCTTAGACATGGCAAACATGAATCATGGTGCCATTGACCAAGATTAGAATGGACAAAGAAGATGCCATTTCTGGGAGTATATAGAATTCTCTTTTACATCCTCAGACTCTAAGGACCAATCATGTAAACAAGCCATTCATAAGATGGTATTCAGGCCTGCTATGTTAACTCTTTACTGCACAGATATCCATTAAACAACTTGAATGTCAATGACATGAGGGTAATATGTATAGTTTTGGAGTTTTCCCTTGGTACCATTGCCTTAATTTTACCATAATGTGTCATAGTTGATAGACCCTATTTGTCAGCTCAGTGGAATGAGGCTTATATTCTGATTTTATTACTTATGAAGGGTATTTCCTTGGGAAAATTTCTTAAGCTCTAAACCATGAGTTGTTCAACTGTAGAACAGAATTAATGAGGTTGAAGATGTAGCTCAGTGTTAAAGCACTTGCCCACTATGTACAAAGTCTTGGGTTTCATTCCAAATATGATATAAAAATAAAACCACAATTAATTAATTAATTTAGTAGAATTAAAGATACATATTTCTTAGGATGCAAGTGAACAATCACAACTAAGTTGATAATCTTTTTAATAATCTCTTCATGGACCTCCTGAGTTCAATCTGGATACACCCTGAATCTCTTTTGCTATTGCGGGGTCTTGGTCTTTTCCAATATATGCTGTACTTCTTCTTGTTGATTACAGTATCCTTATGCTGGTTTCCTGGGGCCCCACCTTCTTTCTGCCCACAATTGAGTCCCCTTATTTCCAGCTCGCTTGATATCCAGTGCCGGGAACTGTATACCATCTAACCATTGTCTTTGAGTCTTAGAGAGGGAAAGAATGCAAATAAGAAACCATGTTACTTCTGCTGTTCAAATATGAGTCATCTGTTGGGGCCTTACCTTGCTGATGAATTGAGGGTTTACAACTAGGAACTTTGTCCTAACTTCTTTGTTCTTTATGCTCCCACCCTCTAGTGGGGTAACATTACCCCAAAGTCTCAGAGGAAAACCAGGGTACATAGTGATTCCATTCTACCTCACTGTCTGCATGTACTGGAGGGTGGCAGCTGGATCCCAGACAGCTGTGATATGGTAAGCTAAAGTGATAATCACAAGCCGGGAGGAAAGAGGAAATGTTTTAAGGATGCAGTGAAGCACAATTTCAAGAAACAGAAAAATGAGACAATTAGGAAATGCAGGCTGACAAACAGCTATCAGGAACAGAACATTTTTTTTTTAAACAAAGGGATCAGGCTTTAACTGCAACACATCTTTCAAATAGCTGTGGTCAGTGGTAATTAAAGCACATTTCCTGTGCACTTAGTTTAGACAGGACTGTCAGGCTGTACAGGGTATTTTTGGTTAGTTGCTCATCAGATTTCAATGCCTCCTCTTTGAGAAGGGACAGCCAGAAGCTCTCCCAAATCCCTCTATTTTGCAAGATGCACAGAAATAGGCCCTACTAGCCATTCTTCATTCAGATAAAATGACTTCAACAACCACAGGAACACTGCACATATTATTAGTAAGCTGGATCATTGGGTCAAATATTAAATGACCCACAGGCTAATGCTTAGGGATAAAATGTGGGAATGGTAGACTCAAACCCCAACTTTGCAACAGTGTAAAAATTTGCATCACAGTCTATCAGATGGGAAAGTAGTATCTGTCATGTTTTCCAAAAATTATATGAAGTTAATACTGTTCTCATAGTAGATGAATTAAAAACTACTAATTTCCTACTCTTTCTTTGACGCACTGAGGGGAAACAGGCACCGAAGGGAGACTTCAGCTCTGCCTTTAACAAGGACAACTATGTTTTCCCAATGCTCAGGTTTTGATTTGTGGTTAAAGAGATAAACATGATGCTGTCATGACCTAACTTTGCCATTCTGCTTGTAAGTAATACAGTTACTTTACCATCTCTTTCAGTGAGGGTGTAAACATTTGCATCAAAGCTGGGTACGTCCTCTGAGAAGCTTCTCTCCAGTCAACCAAGCTTGACTTTCTTGTGTGTGGCATTCATATAACTTGTACTTTCCCATTTTCTATGCTAGTTTTCATAGATTTCCTTTCTTTAGTAAATTGTAGTCTTTCACCCACGATGGGACTGAGTTCAGCCATCATGTGATTCTCAAAGGGTCGGCTCCTGGAGCAGGTTCATGCTCTTCACAGGCTGTGGGATGCAGGAAGAGGGTGAGGCTGGCCCCAGATTGGAGCTGAGGAGGGGCTTCCATCAACTCCCCACTTGTTCTGTCCATTCTTTTATCAGCAAATTGGGCCACCTCCTCACTGCTCGTGTCTGAGAACGCCTCACTTACTCCCCCAGGGGACGGCGTGGCAGGATGAGTGGCGTCTCCCTGAACACCTCTCTACAAGATGTTAGAGCTATGGAAATGTCATTTAAGTCCTGGAGAAGGAACAAGAACAAGGAAAATATAGACCCAATGCTGCGCACAGATGGTGTATGCCACTCAAGTTTCCCTTACAATAAAAGTGATGATTAATGGAGCGTGTTCGAAAGTGAGAACCTGAAGCCCCACATAGAGTAGGAAATGGTGAATTGAGGTTGCCCCTTGGCCCTCAGGCATTGTGTTCTGCTCCAGAAATGAGCATGGAGTGCCCATGGGCAAGCAATAGCCACTTTAGGTAATGACAAAGAGAACAGAGATGGGCAACTGCTCTTCTCAATATTTTTTTAAAAAGAGAAGATAGCTACATCAGATAAAAGATCATTTCTCTTAAGATTTATCCTGAATAAGATCTCAGAGAAAGCAGTAGAAAAATGTGATGTCAGCCTTAATGCATACCAGGCATTTTTCCCAAAGCTTCAGGACCTTTGCATTTTGTGGCCACTACAGCCCTCTGAGGCAGGGATGGCGAAGGTTCTCACTGAGCACCTTCTTTGAGGTCTCACCTCCTAATGCACCAATTAAAGATTTTCTCTCAGGATCACATTCCTCTACTACAGGGAAATTATGTTCAATTGATTTTTTTTTCTACTACATCCACTAAAGAATAGATAAAAATGGAAAGAAATTGTCTTCTTCAGCTGCTGTTGAAAGTTGTTATTGGAATCTTCTGTGCTCTGAATATGCAGCTTTTCTCTGCCCTGGACAGCGTGATGCTTTGTCAGGGGACCAGACAAAGTTTTCCAGGTGGTCAACAGTTATTGGGTCAGCTGGGTCAAGGTGACCCTGGCATACATGAAGCTGAGCAGGTGATCCTGGCTTCTGCAGCCCCCAAAAGTCTACAGTATTTCCTCTATCCTATCCAGGGATAGGAGAGTGTCCAATTCTTTAAATATTTTCCTTGGCTGTGTCACATACTTAACTGGCAATTAGGGAGAGTTTGTAAAGATCTTTATTTGTTCTGAGTATCAGCCTGTTCCACAGTATTCTTCCAGATCCAAGTAACTCTTAGTTTAAAACAAGATTGGCCAAGGACTCTAGGTAGCTATATCTGCCCCTTACATACAGTCTTTTCATTTTAATGCTCATTTGCAATTCTGAGACCCTAATCCTATTCACTTAGAGTTATGCTGTTGTCCTCAACTCTGAGATGACACAGATAGTCTCTTTCAAGTCTTTGCCCTGTTCCACTAAGGACTGTTTTTTTTTTATTGATCAGATTTTGGTCAAGAGCATAATTCTTTTTCTTTGTTTCCTTCACCATCTGTAACGATATAGAAAACAAGAAAAGATTAAGGTCTTAGTTTTTCCTTTCTTTCTTTTTTTTTTTCCCCCAGCTGAACAGGACTTTCAAAGCTACACAGATGGCCAAAGTTTAATTTTAGTGTAATTAATCACTTCATGTGGAGGCTTTTGTTTGTTTTATGGTTTTTATCTATAAATATGAAAAAGCAAGAAAGTAGAAAGATTATGTATAAATGGCTTTTATGTATAAATAAGGAAAAGGCCAGGGAAAGAAGAGTGAAAAGGTTTATTTCTTTGCTTTTGTTCGGTTGGTTGAAAATGATGCTATTTTAGTGGTTATTATATCTGAGTATTGCAAAGAGTGCCCAGAAAGGCATCTTGAAGAATCTGAATAACTCAGTTTTTCAGCTTCTTTCAAGACAGACTAGATAAGTGTTCAGAGGATGGGCTCTGGGTTCAGTAGGACTGTTTCATCTTCGCTCCTGTACATACCAATGATATGACTTAGCAACTTTAATCTTTCTAGCATGCAATTGCCTCATCTACAGAATATGATTATTTAAATACTTTACTGTGAAATAGAAATTACATAGTACATAAGACTCACAATAAACACCTAAAGTGGTAGTTATTAGTAAGGACTAGATAAGTCCCTGCATTATTTCAGGGCTAGCTTCATGAATAAAAGGAGTAGGCTCTGAGAGTTAATATGAGTTACGTGCTCATGAGGAGCTTGCTCATCCTCCCACTTGCTGTAAGCAATAAGACTCTTGAATTTAGTTTATTAAACTAGCAGGATTCAACAGAATATAAGCAAAAATCAAGTTGTTGGGTTTTTTTCCACCATGTCGTAGAAGCGTCTCTCTCAACTTGTCTTCTCTCTGCCTTTGGATGAATGATGATAAGATCTTATTATACTCCTGATTATTGTTCAATAAGGAATCACTCTTATATAAGTAGAAACCCAACAACCACATAACTCCAAACCCACGTTCAATTTAAATCTTCAACATGAGCTCAGGCTTCCTGTAGTTTTCCCAGGCTGTGCAGGTGGAAGCTGCTGGTTCTCCCTGTCCTTCATTAAACGCTGTCTGGGCGAAGGTGGGACTAAGCCAGTATTGGCTCTTAGCTTCTCAGTTCAAATTAGCTTATTACATCAGCTCTCAACTCTACCTCAGTATGGCAGACTCCACTGTGCCCTTGATTCCCTCTAGCTATGGGTACAAGTGTGCTCATTCCGGCAAGGAGAGAAGTAGGGACTTGGCCTCCTGCATTTGGTTTCTCTCTGCACGGCATCACGGTCCAGGCTGGTCATCCAGGGTAACCGTGGCAATAGGACAGTGGGCTAAGTTAGTTCATGGTCCTGTGTCACAGATAGGTCAAGCTACAGAATTTATACATCCTCTGCAAAATGAAAATGCAGGACGCTTATTTAAAAATTTAAGAATTTCAGGACAGTGACAGCAGAGCATTAAATCAAGCTCAGGCCCCTTCTGACTACAGGGCCCTGTATACATGTCCCATGCCTGCAAAATCATCCCTGATGGTGGAACAAATCCAGGAGGAACATGTGACAGGAAATCAAGTGATGAGCTAGAGCTTCTGTTTCCAGACAAAGCCACAACAATGAAAGGAGCTGATCCAGAAAGGAGAGGCTAAATGATTACCAGGAAAAGACCCAAAGGGACTGAACTGGTTAAAAAACCACCAGCTTCTGGTAGCACTGTAAGCCAGCGTACAGGGTTGAACCTCCTGCTCTGAAGATGCCTTGCTCTGGACCTTGGTGGCAAACTCATCTGGAGGCTGTTCCTTAACAAGCTGAAGAAAGAAATGCAGGAAGGGATGAACATGAACCTACACAACTCGTGTACCTTTCTCTTAATGGCATAGTTTATCTATTTTACAAGAGTGAAAACACCTCCCTAAATCCTAAAAGGTCATGAGTTTCTTCAAACCACAGTGACCTGCCATGCTACTGTAGCCCACATCACTTCAGAGGGTTCAGTCAATCTGAAAAATACCAGCAGCTACTCAGTAAAATAGTTCAAATACTTGATGTTTGAAACTGGCAGTGTGTAAAATTTAACAGCACACTTATTATTTTTTCCTGGGATGACAGCTTTATTTAAATCTAATGCTGTTGACCTAATTATAATCATTATAGATATTTAATAATCAAAAAACCTAATATTCCAACACTATATTGTCAGTATTATGTTTTTAAGGACAATTAGAGAGAAAATTATTCCAATAATATAAAAAGAATGCTTTATATATGAGTACATACATATAGTGATACAATTTTAATGTTAAAATAACATACAATAAAAATTAATATAGCATTAGAGAGAGACAAAGAGGCAGATAGAAAATTTGGAGAAAATTTATCAAAAAATTTGCAGTAATTCTCTGTGCAATAAAATTTCAGATGATATTATTTTCTTCTTTACATTTTGTTTGTTTTTCAAATGTTTTCTATGGATAACATGTTACATATTGCCAGAGGAGAAGCATCATTATTCTTAAATGTCCTTTGGGAACCAATAATACCTTTACTTAAAAATTTCTAGGTTTAAAAAAGCACACCATTGACACAATCATGACATTTCTTTTTTGCAATATATATGTTCACATAGTTTCTGTCCCTGCTAGATTTTATTTTCTGAAAGTCTGTGATGTACTTGTTTTCAAAGTCCTAGCTATCTAGTACACATAGAAAACACTTAGCACACATTTGTAGAATAACTTAATGAATATACATTGAAGAAAATTAGGCTATTTTATAATTCATAGTTGCCGTTTCTCCAAGTTTTTATAGTTGATGTTATATAATAATTTTTTGTTCATTGGTGTATGCTAAGATTTTGTGACACAGAATTTAATTTTTATAAAAACAAAAACTTTTTCTTTTTGTATTTTTAATTTCTCCTTTAGTTTCTGAAATAAATGATGCAGTTATAATAAGTACAAAAGTTGTAAATAGTTAAACTTTAAAAAAATAAATCAGTTAAATGAGAAAGGAAAAAATTCTTAATATCATATAGTTACAGAATTATCCTAAATTCTAGAAAACTGGTTCAAATTCTTGGAAGATTTGGGTTTCATATTAGACAAGCAGGGTCAGCTGTAGAAGAAACTCTAGTAAAAATAAAATTACAGTTAGCTAAAAGAGAAAAATTGAAAATAAATGGAGAAGGTAGGAAATCATAACCTGGATTTGCTTTATTTCAGTTACCCTGAACTTCATTCTTAAATACAGTGTTTGTTTGCTTAAGTTCAAATGATTTAATAAAGAAATATTTTCTCCAAAATAACAATTTAGCCAAACCTTTAAGAGATTAAGACTATTTAAGACCTTCCTAATATTCCTACTGCATAGCCCACCAACACCTCAAAAATTTATTTTCAATGAGTAAATAAAGCTAAACCTAGACACAAACCTAGGTACAGAGCAACCAGAAACATCATAATCATATAAACATATATGGGCCTGAAGCATAGAGAGTGTTTCTCTGCCAAGCTGTCATTTCAACATTGAACTGTCTATGCTTACTTTTTCTTTATGGTACCTAGCATTTTTCTTGATGATATATTATTAAGTTACATTCTTAGCATGTATTTGGAGTATATGAAGAAGTGTTTTGAATGGCAAATTATTTTCTAATGAAATCAGTACTATTTCTTACAGCAGATTACTAGATATTGCAAATGTTACTCATAAAATACCTGTCAGGAGACCAAGAAGAAAATTTAATTGTGTACCAGATAAATGGTACATATGTCTTGTTTTGTGAAGAGACTGTATTATGTTCAAAGGAAGTTTAAGACTTCTATAAAAACCAATGTGCTATTTTAGTAATGAAATACACACAAAAGTAATTTAGTTTAAAATAAATCATTGAACTCAAAACATACAAGATGTGATTAAAAACTACAGTGACTGCTTAAATTTTTAAAAATAAATAATAAAAATGTATCTATTTATTTAAATTTATTACAGTAAGAGACATTGTCATTAATTCCGCACAAAACACTCTGCCTCACTTTGAACATACCTATTACATCATTCTTGCCACTTTCTGAAGCAGTTCTAGAAGTCCTAAGACCAGTGAACAAGGTGGATGAGAACAACCATAATGTTTTTATAAGTCTGCCTTTCCATTGGTTGGCATTCAGCACCTGAATTAGCTGTATTTTTAACACACATGAAGAACTACCAGAACTGCTTCAGAAAGCGTCAAGAATGAAGAGATAAGATAATACAGGAGTGCAGTCACGTGGCAGGTCCTGGAGGCTGTGAACTCTGCCCAGCAAGGAGCAAGGCCCCAGCACCATACACTGGGGGCACACTCTTGCTAGACCCACACTCCAGAGGGTTTGAACTCTTCGGAGCCAGATGCAAGGTCCCAGTGGTGCCACACTATGGGGTGCACTCCATCTAGCCACCTGGGTCCTAGAGATTCTGAACTCCACCCAGCCAGGTGTAAGGCCCCAGCACCACACTCCAGGAGTGAGTCCTCTCTAGCTTCATAGAGGATCCAAGCTCTGCCCAGCCCAGCATCCCAGTACAATCCATCAGAGGAACCCTCAGCCAATCTCACAGGACACAGAGGTACCAAACCCAGCCAGGCCAGAGCCCCAGAGCTACTCATCAGGGAGTAGCCAGCATTGCTGGGGGTACTGTACAGTTTGAGTTCTGCCCATCAGAGCACAAGGCCCCAGATCCATAGTTCAGGGATGCAGACACACATCAAGTTCTGGAGGTTACAAACTCCACCCAGAAAGGAGCACTCTGCCTCGCCCCATGCTCCAGAGGCTCTGAACTCCTCACAGCCAAATGCAAGGTCCTGATGGTGCCACTCCACATAGCCTCCTGGGTCGCTGAGATCCTGAACTCCACCCAGCCAGGCACAGGCCCCAGAGCCACACCCTGGGAGTGCATCTCTGCATGCTATCTCTGTTGCAGAGTTTCTGAACTCTACACAGCCAGGCTCTAGGCCCCAGCAACAGTCTCCAAGGGTGTGACGCTGCTAGCTGCAGGGAGAATTCAAGCTTTGCCCTGCCCAGTGTCTCAGAGCAACCCAACAAAGTACAACAGAGGAACACATGGCTAGCCTCACAGGCCACAGAGCACAAGGATCTGGTGCCAGAATTTGGGGGTGTGCCCCAGGTAGCCACAGGGATATTGGAGGATTGAAGCTCTACCCAGTGCAGTGTTCTAGTGCAATCCACTGGGAGGTTGCCTGACCAGCCACACAGATTCAAGAGGAAAATTACAAAACATAAGAGCAAGATGCTGTCTCAGTCCTCCAGCCCAACAAGAACAAACTTAAGAGACACTGAAATGGAAGACACAGGTAATTGTACAACTAAACTTTCTGAAATGATAGTAACTGAAGTAAAGAAACAACTGCATGAAGGTATAGAGGAAATCAGATCAGAAATAATCTCTTAGCTAAAAAATGAAATGACAAACATTATGAAAGAAAAGCTGTGTGTATCTAAAGAAGATCTAGACAAAAAAAATAGAAGAACATAAGAAAATGATGGAAACTTTGAATGAACAAAATAAGACACAATTAGAATGCATGAAACAGATGCAAAGGGAAATGCAGGAAATTAAAAATTCCATTGGAAGTAGGCAAAACCACTGAAATTAAGCTGAAGATAGAGTCTCAGACCTTGAAGACAGCAAGGAAGCTTATGATCATGAAAGAAAAGATCTCTTAACAATAACAAGGAACCAGGAAAAAATTCAACAGCTGCAAGGTGATGCCAAGAGAAAAAATATAAGATTGATAGGCATCAACAAAGAAGCAGGGGTCAATACTAATGACCTGCGAAGACTATTTGCATAAATAAGAGCAGAAAATCTTCCAGACATGGGAAGAGATCTGATATACAGGTAAGTGAGACATACAGAACTCCAATTAACCATAACCAAAATAAATCCTCACCCAGACATATAATAATTAGGGCATCACAAATTAAGCACAAGAACACAATAATAAAACCTGTCAGAGAGAAAGAAAGATTACCTACAAAGGAAAACCTATCAGAACCAAGGCAGACTTCTCAACAAAAACCTTCAAGTCAAGAAGAGCTTGGAGTGAAATGTTTCAAATCCTGAAAGAAAACAACTTTCAACCCAGATTGATGTACCCTGTAAAACTATCCTTAAATATTGATGAAGAAATAAGATACTTCCATGACAAAGAACAGCTGAAGAAATTCATGGCCACCAAACCAACACTACAGAGAATACTGAAAGACACTCTAGAGAGAGACAAAGATAACTACAATCTAGCAAAAGGAAACCACTAAGCAGGACAAATAATTAAACAGAAAAAGTAGAAAACCAACAACAGAAAGATAACATGACAGAGATAAGTCAGTACATATCAGTTATATCAATCAATGTAAATGGTTTCAACTCACCAATAAAAAGAAACAGACCAGCAGAGTGGGTTAAGAAACAAAATCCAACAATATGCTGTGTACAAGAAACACATTTCAAAAGGAAATTCACAGATTAAAAATCAAAGGATGGAAAACAATACTCCATGCAACAGGAACCCAGAAAAAGGCAGTGGTAGTTTGTAGACAATATGAACTTCAAACCAAGAATGATCAAAAGACATAAAGAAGGTCACTACATACTCATCAGAAGAAAACTTCAAGAGGAAGAGATTACAAATTT
>RJWM01026732.1:0-27690 GCA_004363535.1 Dasyprocta punctata
TTGCTTACCGGGGGGGGGGGGTGATGTCCTTGATTCTGAGCCTGCGCACCGGTGCCCCGCGGTCCCAGCGAGTTGGGGTCCGGTTGGACCGGTTCTGGTTCTCTTCCGGGGTGGCGGAGCCCCCATCCCTGGAAGGCGGATCAGATCTCCCTTGATGCAAGCTGGCGCTGCGTGGTGCTGGCGCGTTGCGGTCTGGTTGGACCGGTTTTGGTTCTCTTCCAGGGTGGCGGAGCCCCCATCCCCGGAAGGCGGATCAGATCTCCCTTGATGCAAGCTGGTGCCCCGCGGTCCCAGCAAGTTGGGGTCTGGTTGGACCGGTTCTGGTTCTCCAGCTACATTATTGAATTTGGTTATTAGATCTAGAAGTCTTTCAGTGGAGTTTTGGGGGACTTCTATGTATAGTATCATGTCATCTGCAAATAATAATAATTTAAGTTTTTCTTTCCCTATCCTTAATCCTTTTATTTCTCTCTCTTGTCTAACTGCTCTGACTAATGTTTCCAGCACTATATTTAATTGGAGAGGTGATAGTCGACAACCTTGTCTTGCTTCTGATTTTAGAGTGAAAGTTTTCAGTTTGTGACCATTTAATATGACACTGGCTGTTGTTTTGTCATAGATGGCTTTTATCAGACTGAGGTAAATACCATCTATTGAATTAGTGTTGGATTTTATCAAAACCTTTTTCTGCAATTATTGAAATAATCATGTGATTCTTATCTTTAGGTCTATTGATATGGTGTATTACATTTATTGATTTTCATATGTTGTACCATCCCTGCATTCCTGGGATGAATCCCACTTAGTCATGGTGTAAAATCTTCTTAATGACTTGCTGTATTCTGTTTGCCAGGATTTTATTTAGGATTTTTGCATGTATGTTCATTAAGGAGATTGGCCTGTAATTCTCTTTTTGGGTTGTGTCTTTCTCTGGTTTTGCATGACAGTGATACTTTCTTCAAGGAATGAGTTAGGGAAAATTGCTTCCCTTTCAATTTCACTGAAGAGTTTGAAGAGTGTTGGCATTAAGTCTTCCTTGAATTTCTTGTGTAGTTCAGCAGTGAATCTATCAGGACCTGTGATTTTCTTTGTTGGTAAGGTTCTAATTATATTTTCAATTTTATTAACTGAAATTGGGTTATTCAGCAGATTTACATCTTCTTGATCCAGTTTTGATAAGTCATATGTTTCTAGAAATCTGTCCATTTCTTCTTTTTTATCAAATCTATGAGAGTAAAGGTTTCAAAGTAGGTACAGATGATCTGTATGTTCACAGGGTCTGTAGTAATTTCACCCTTTTCATTTCTTATAGCATGTATTTGAGTTTTTTTTTCTTTCATTTTTTATAAGGTTGGCTAAGGGCTTATCAATTTTATTTATTCTTTCAAAGAACCAACTCTTTGATTCATTAATTCCTTTATTGCTTTTTTAGTCTCTATTGCATTAATTTCTGCTCTGATCTTTATAATTTCCTCCCTTCTTTTGGCTTTGGGCTTGACTTGTTCTTCTTTTTCTAGATGTCTGATGTGTAGCATCAGGTTGTTTATTTGTGTTTGTTCTGTTTTCTTCATGTGGGAATTCATCACAATAAATTTCTCTCTGAACACTGCTTTCATTGCATCCCACAGGTTTTGGTAAGTTGTGTTTGTATTTTTGTTTGCTTGTAGATATTGTTTAACTTCTTCTTTAATTTCCTCTCTGACCCACTGATTGGTCAGGAGTGTATTATTTAACTTCCATGTGTTTGTGGAGTTTTTGCAGTTTTTTTGTCATTAATTTCTAGTTTCATGGCACTATGATCAGATATTATGCATGGAATAATTTAAATTCTTTTGCATTTATTTAAAAATGTGCTATGGGCTAGTATATGGTTTATTTTAGAGAAAATCCCATGTGCAGCTGAGAAGAATGTATATTCTGATGTTGTTGGATGGAACACTGTACACATCTACTAAGTCCATTTGTTCAAAAGTTTGATACAGTTCTGTTATTTCTTTGCTGATTTTCTGTCTAGCTGAACTGTCTCTTTGTGTCAATGGAGTGTTCAGGTCCCCTGTTATAATTGTGTTATTGCTTATTTGATTTTTTATTTCTATTATTGTTTTATATAACGGGGTGCTTCCATTTTTGGTGCATATATATTTAAGATTGTTATCTTTTCTTCTTGAAGTTTTCTGCTAACCAGTGTGTAGTGACTTTCTTTATCTCTTTTGGTCATTCTCAGTTTGAAGTTCACATTGTCTGCAAATGGAAGTTACTCCTGCTTTTTTGGGGCGGTACCTGTTGCACGAAATATGGTTTTCCATCCTTTGACTTTTAGTCTATGTATTTCCTTTGGGGTTAGATGGGTTTCTTGTATACAGGATAGTGTTGGATGTTGTTTCTTGATCCATTCTGCCAGTCTGTTTCTTTTAATTGGTGAATTGAGGCCATTTACAGTAATGATTATAACTGATATATATATAGTCTTATTTTTGTCATGTTATCTTTCAGTTATTTGTTCTTTACCTTTCCCCTCAGTTTAATATTTTGCTCTGCTTCAGTTGTTGTTGTTTTTTTTCTGTTGGTGTTCTTGAAGTCATAGTTAATTTTATGTCTATCTAGAATATCTTTCAGTATTCTTTGCAGAGTTGGTTTGTTGGTCATGAAGTTCTTCAGCTGTTCTTTGTCATGGAAGGATCTCATTTTTCCATCAGTTTTGAAGGACAGTTTTGCAGGGTATATCAATCTAGATTAGAAGTTGTTTTCTTTTAGAATTTTAAATACTTCACTCCATGTTCTTCTTGACTTCATTGTTTGTGTGAAGAAGTCTGCTGTGATTCTGATGGGCTTTCTTTTGTAGGTGATCTGCCTCTTTTCTCAACAGCTTTTAATGTTCTGTTGTTAGGTTGAATTTCTGGGATGTTGATTGTTATATGTTTGGGTGTAGATTTATTTTGGTTATGGCTATTTGGAATTCTATATGCTTCACTAATCTTTATGTCAGCTTCCTTTCCCATGTTTGGGGAATTTTCAGCTATTACTTCTGTAAATAATCTTTCAATATTATGTGTTATCACCTTCTTTTTTGTTTACATCTATCAATAGTGTATTGTTGTTCTTTGCATCATCTTGCAACTGTTGAATTGTTATTTTCTGATCCCTTGTTATTTTTAATAGATATTTCCTTTCTTGATCACTAGCTGAAATCTTGTCTTCAAGGTCTGAAAATCTATCATCACATTCATTGAGGTAGTTTTGTCAGCTTTCAATGGAATTTTTGGTTTATTGGATATCTCTTTGAATCTGTTTCATGCCATTTCTTTCTTAAATTGTTCATTGATGTTTTCTCTTTTTTTGCAGTGCTCAATTTTTTTTAAACTATGTCTTCTTTAGATGTGTTCAGCATTTCCTTTATTGCATTTATTATTTCTTCTTTTACCTGTGAGATTATTTCTGATCTGAATTCCTTTATAGCTTCATGGAGTTCTTTCTTTACTTCAGTTGCAATCATTTCAGAAGTTTCAGGTAGACGTCTGACACTTTTTTGTATGTCATGTCTCCTAGGCTTGGTTGGGACGGGCTGGAGGTTTGAGATTGCATTTTGGTCTCGTTTTGTCATTTTCCTGTTACCCTAGTGGCACTTGAATGCCCCTCAAATGGTGGCAGTATACTGGGTGGACCTTCAGCACACCCTATGTAGCACTCCAAAGCTCCCTGCCTGCTTGAGTTTGCTGGGCAGGATTCTACCATGTTCTGAATGGCATACCAAGGCTGAACAACTAGATGGAGTACACTGTGTAGGCCTTCAGCTCATACCACACAGCACACCAAAGCTCCTTGGCTGCTTGGGGTCACTGAATGGGCCCTTACCAGGCTCTAATAGAAGTGCTGAGGTTGCATGGCTAACTGAAGTTCATTGTGCAGGCCTTGAGCTCATGCCACTTAGAACAGGAGGTTCCCCTGCCACTTTGAATCACTGGGCAGGGCCCAGCCAGAATCCGAGCCACTTTCCAAAGGTCCCAGATATTTGGAGACAATGAACAGGGCCCTAACAAGTTCTGAGTGAGGTGCTGAGCCTGGGGTACTAGGTAGAGATTGCTGTGCAGGCCTTTGGCATGGGACACAGTGAGCAGATGTTGCCCAGGTACTTGGAGTGGCTGGGTAGGTCCCAGCCAGAACCTGAGCCACTTCCCAATGGTCCCGGATGTTTGGGGATGATGGGTAGGGCCCTACCAGGTTCTGAGCAAGGTGCTAAGCTTGTGCTGCTAGGTAGAGATTGCTGTGCAGGCCTTTGGCCCACATCACTCAGCATGTGGATGTTGCCTGGGTACTTCGATTTTGAAATGAATTTTCATACTCATTCTAGACTCTTTTCCTGTTATATTTCCCCTGGCAGAAACCATAGAATGATTAAGAAAATGTGCTTCCCATCCAAGAGTAATAGTATGCATTAATACACCACTTATTAATTAGGTGAAAATTATGCTAATACTTCACATATATTAATGTATCTACTTTCTGTGGCAATTCTTCCATGAAAGTATTGTGCTATTTCCTTTTATTACAGATGGGAAAACTTCATACATGAATTTTAAACACTATGCTCAGTGCCACACAGCTCTTTATTTCATTTTATTTTATTTCACTGCATTTTTGACACAGTAGCTCACTTTGTCATGAAAGCTACTCTGGAACTCACATTGACCCTCCTGGCCTTGGCTCCTGATTGCTTGGATTACAGGCTGCACCACCACACCCGGCTCACACAGCTCATTAAAGTTATGTCCAAATATGATCTTAAATTGCTTGGCAAACACACTTCTACATTTAAATTTTTTAAGCAGAAAGAAATGAAGGAATTGACTAATTTTTGAAGCTTTCTAAATTTTGTTACTCAACCTAGAGAAAATATATCAGGAAATACTGATTTTATGAAATCCATGCAAGAAATGAGATATGAAAATGAATGTGTTTATAAAGCTTTGAAGTAGTGTTTTCCAGTGAATTTGTAATTCATTCCATTCTTAAAGATGTGCAGTAGTTACAGGTTTAGAGCTTGAATTAATAGGATTCAACTAAAAAAAAAGGAGCAAAAGTAATGAAGGAGGAGGAAAGGAAATTAAAAAAAGAAACAAGAAAAAGAGAACAACATGCAAGCAAAATGTAGCTCCCAGAAGAACGTAAGAATGTGAGCTACTTTTAAAAAAGTTTAATGCCAAATATCAGCACATAGGAAAAGTGGAGAATATGCAGTTGAAAGAGTTTATGTTTAATCCTGAAGACTATTTTTGAGGTTAAGAAAAGTATTAAAACCATATCAGAATGACTAAAAATTAGCCACATTCCTGGTGGTTTTTGTCTACAGGCATTCACAAAGTTTTTGAAAACAATTTTCATGAAGAATTTAAACAGTACATGCATGAATATACCACTGCTCTCAGTAGACAGAAGGAAGCAGCCAATGATCAATAAAATACTAGAAACACACAAGGAATAGCAGTTGGACTGGCCAGAAGAGAGGCATCTTGGGATCCAGGGGTCTGCACAGCTCTGCCTCTCAGGGCCCATATATAGAAGTTCGCACAGATTCTCATGAGATTTGGAAGGCATAAAGGGACAAGGACACATCCCTGGTGTCTCGCCAGTGTTCCTCAGGTTGTAAATTTTTTCTTGTTTTAGTTGTCCTGAGTTTACACTGTGGATCCTGTTTCTCACTTACAGTTCACTTTTACTATTTCAAGCAAACTTTGTCACCATTTTTGCTCATCTTGTGCCATGCATTGTCCCAGACTAGAAGAACTTGGAAACTACCTGGAGAAGGAGACTGCAGCACTCCAACCCTGCCCCGCCCAGCACGCATTCAAGACAACAGAGTCAGATGCACAGGGTTTCTTCCAATGGGGTCTTCAGTAGAGTCAGTGCAGATGAAGAAATAATTGGAGAAACTGAAAATAAACCAACTGAAGTTGACTAAACAGAAAGAATATTAAGAAAATGGCAGGAGTAAAATTATACAGTCATTATGGAACAATAGCAAAGAGTCTAATATAGAGAAAACATTAATCAAGAAAAGTATGATGTTGGGCCATAAATTTAGCTCAGTGTCATAAGCACCTGCCCGGCAAGCATGGGGTCCTGAGTTCAACCCCCAGTGCCAAAAAATAAATAAATTAATTGATTAAAAATAAAAAAGAAAAGAGAAGAAAGAAAGAAAGAAAAGCATGAGGTAATAGTAGAAAGTATTTTAAATAGCAGATGTTTGGAAACATTTGTCAAGCTACTCAGAGGACTGTAGAAGGATCAGTATGAAGAAATTGTTTTGAAAAATTAAAACCAGTGCGAGTAAAAGTGGAAAATGCATATATAAATACAATAAACATTTGAAAATTTGATTAGAATTGTTTTAAATTCTAAAAGGCTGGAGAAAAATTGTATTAACACATTAGGCTTGAACAAAACATAGAAAGCAATCCTAACAAAGAGTTAGAAAAATACTTGATCTATATTACCAAAAGGATCTTATTTTAAAGATTATTTTTTGTATCATTTTAGGTAGACATTAATGAATATGGAATTTTATGATCAAAGTTTACCACTGCAAAAAGAGAAACAAATATTTTTGTATCAAGAATTAGCTGAAGTTGGCATTATATAAATCAATAAAACCAAAATGAAAATTAAAATATATTGTAAACAATAATTTGCTAATAAACTTGGTAATTAATTATTACCATTCTTAAAGGTACATTAGAAAAACTAGATAATCTGAGTATTCCTATATCTACATAATGTATAGCATTTTTTATGAAAGTCCCTCCTCTGAAATTAAAATCAATTTTACTCAATGAAAATTGTAATTGTTTTTCCTTTTGAAAATAATTCTCACCTATTTCTCACACTAGAATTATGGACAGATAATGGATAAACTCTAGTTAACCATGTGTAAGGGGTTAGCCATTATGAATCAAAAGCAGAAGGACCTGGGTGTCAGAATCACCTTGCCAAACATAACTATCACAAAATCATAATCAGAGCCACAGGAATAAGTATAGCACAAGAGATGTCCATGAATATTTTTCTAAGTCAAGTAAGTCTTTCTTAGTCTTCTTGTTACACTAGGAAAACTTGCCTTCTAAAACAGTTATCCCTCCCATCGTTGGTCAACGTATGTTATCATTCTGTGATTTTTCTGTAAATTGTCCACAATTTTTCGGTAAATAAGTTCATGCTTGTATATTTTTTTTAAAAATCAACTAATATCACACCACTTTATCTTCTGATAGAGTCTACAAGACATTTCACAATGTACACTTTTCAGTGTCCTCTGTTGTATTGTTTATGTTAATATACTAAGAAATTTTACCTGATTTTAATAGCATATTATTATAAATAATGTCATGGAATAAAAACATGATCAGTACTGGTCTCTAAGTTCAGCTGAGTGTAATCTGTAATGAGTGGAATGGTTACAAATGAGTCATTTTAATTTTCTGTGTCCCATTGAGTGCCATCACCTACAATACTTGGCCCCCAAATATAATCACTGAAACCCTGCTCCAAGTGCTGAGTAAATAGCTTGGTCCCATAGAGTTCCATAACAACATGGTAAAACAGATACAGAACAGAAAACAAGAGCAAAGCCTCTACAATTAAACGTGGGAAAAAACTACTATGGAAAAGAAAACACAGAGGGATGTGGACAGATACCACTATAAATAGTTTGGTGAGGGATAGAATGGTTTTCTAATTGTTGATGTTTCACAGAAAGTTTGAAGACAGACAATTGAAAGCATCCTAGATAATACTGGGACCCATATTTCCAGGTAAGAGCTAGGAGCTCACTTAATGGAAACTGAGAGAATGAGACCGATATACGGCAGGAGTTAAAGATATAAGGAAACTGAACAGTGTCTTTTCTTAGCGGTGGACACTTATGAAGGGCTTGGCTTTCACCTTTCATGTGGTGAAAAATCTTGTGGTATTTGTGAAAAATGATAAAATCTACTATGTAAAATTATTGCTGCTCAGTGTAGAGATGACACTATTCTTATACTCTGTGTTGTATCTTTATTCCCCTTAGAGACTTTTTCAATGTGTTTGGTAACTGACAAAATAAAGCCAGAGAGAAGCTAATGTACTGCTACAATAATTTTAAAGCTGAAATGGTTGTTCCTCATTCCAGGATGCTAACCACTGAAGCAGACTCCAAATGTGACTTATGTCAAAAGTCAAACTGTTCTGAAGAAAAAGATATGAAATCATTTAGATACAAAGAAAATTTCAGGAAAATATATTAAACACTACATGAACAAAGAAAAGATATTTTTTGATTACCTGACACTAAATTTGTGTAGTGACAGTACTTATGTAAGAGTTATTCTGGAGGGATGAACATATAAGTTTTATATTTTAAACCCATTAAATTATTGTCTGAAACATGGTAAATGTTAAAATATGTTGCCTTTCCTCGCTATTAATTATTTAGAAGTAAAAACAGCTGCTCATATTTCACTGTTCTATATTATATTCTTTTAAAAATTATACATGATTCTGACCTGGGAGCATGTAAAAAATGTTAATAAATTATTCTGGAAAAATAACTTCCATTACATGAAATCATACACAGTGATATAATGAGAAAGTAATTGGGCAGTTGTACATAGTTTAAATGTTTGTTTTGATTGCTATTGGATATTATGTTTATTTAATTACATAAATGCTTTCTAACCTTCACTTAAAAATATGTTAATCTCTACTTAATTGAAATTTAAAAGTTTCTTCAATTTAAATATTATCTATGAAGTCATGGTTTCAACTGATTTATTTGCTAACAAAAGCAGCACAATTGTTCTAAAACACACAAATAGTTACAAAATATAATATAACATCATATCTTACAAAACATGACTGGAAAGTAGAAAGAGACTGTAGTATGTGACAATTATTAAGGCCTTTTTTTAATGAAAGATGAGTCCAAGCAACTTACCAAATAATATGTGGTCATAAATTCTTAATTCTAATTGCAAAGAAATATAGCCAGAAATATTTGTAAAAATTGACTCTAGAAAGCATAGATATCAAAGGAAGAATAAAAAATAACTTTTGGTAATATTGGTTTAGGAGAGGGTATAATTTCATGATAGATTCAGAAATTTGAATATTTACAAGATTTGAAAAAACTGTTTTGGATTAGTAATATGTCAGTAAATTCTTAATTTTTAAAATAGATAAGTTGCTCCCTATTTAGACACCAAAAATAAAAATATAATTTTATGTGAAGCAAACATTATTACTGCGTACCTTTGAAGAAGAATGAACTAAGCCATAATATTTCGGTAAATTTCTGAGGGTTATAATCTAAAGTGATGTCACATCTAGTATCTGAATCTAGAATACTTGATTTGAAAGAAGTTGTTCCTAAACAATCTGCCATATTCAATATCATATAAACAAATTGAGTTGTGGAAAAAATAGAGATCTTACTGATGATAAAATTCTCTAAATATGGAGCCAGGATAGATATTGAATGTTGCTAAAATTATCCAAATAGTTGTAAAAATGACAAGCAATTTTTCTTTTTTTACACATTAGTTACCCTCAAGTCACATGAATACACATGATAGATTGAACACAGACTTCATTATTTTGAGTTAAATTATGAATTTCTAAACAATGTTCATTAAAATGTCCAAGTACATGTTAAACAACAGTAAAGTAAAAGAGATTGTAAGTAGAAAAAAAGATGGTAAATTGCTTGAAGAAATAGAGAGAGAGCGCTAAGAATTTCCCAAAGGAAAAACAGAAAAGACAAGTGCAACTTTTCAGCATCAATGTTATTTTAATCTTCTGGAGCCCTCTCTCTTCTGAACAATTCTAATTACAGCATTTTTTACTTCTTTGTTTCTGAGACTGTAAATGAGAGGATTCAGCATGGGGATCACAATAGTGTAAAACACAGAAGCCACCTGATCTTTTCCCAAGGAGTAGGACTCCTTTGGTTTTAAGTAAGTAAAGATCATAGTACTGTAAAAGATGGTGACTCCCAGTAGATGAGAGGCACAGGTAGAGAAGGCTTTCCTCTTTCCAGCAGTGGAATTAATTTTCAGGATAGTGGAGAGAATGGACACATAGGACCCAGATATGACAATGAGTGACAGTATTAAGGTGGAACTAGCAACAATGAATAAAATGATTTCAACCTCATATGTATCACTGCAAGATAGGGCTAAAACTGGAAATGAATCACAGAAAAAGTGATGGATGACATTAGAGTTACAGAAATGTAGACTTCTCATGCAAACTGCACTAGCAATGGAGTCCATGAAGCCAAACATATAAGATCCAGTTATGAGACCATGGGATAATCTTGTTGACATAATGACTGTATAGTGTAGAGGGTTGCAGATAGCTACATAGCGATCAAAGGCCATTGAGGAGAGAAGAAAACATTCAGTGCCACCCAAGAGGACAAAAAAGTACAACTGGGCAAAGCAGCCCAGGAATGAGATGTTCTTGCTGAAAGTCAGTAAGTTCTGTAAGGTTTTAGGGGTGATGACACTCGAGTAGCTGAGGTCAAGAAATGACAGGTGAGTGAGGAAAAAGTACATGGGTGTGTGAAGCTGGGGATCCAGGCGAATGATCAGTATCATCCCTGTGTTCCCCAGCACCGTGACCAGGTAGATCAGGAGGAAGAGCAGGAACAGGAGCAGCTGTGCCTCTTCAGAATCTGCCAGCCCCATGAGGATGAAGTCAGGCACATTTGTGATGTTCTTTCTTTGCATGATGTCTGCAGAACTTATTATGCTTTTGAATAATCAATTTAAAAATTAGATTGTCTGTATGCAAAATAGTTTTATTTGTATATATGGCCTGGAAATTATCAAAATTAGTTTCATGTTTCTCTAATTGAATAAAATCTACATAAATACGGACAAAAATAATTTATTAACATGTGTCTTAGTTACTTTTCTCTCAATTCTGAGACAGTGTACCAATTCCCAAATTAAGTGAGGAAAGGCTTATTTAGCTCACAGTTAATGGAGATTTCAGTCCATAATCAGCTGTCTCCAAAGCGAGGTGGCACTGCAGAGGGAGATTATTTCAAGGTGATGAAAGACACCAAAAGTGACAAGAGCAGAAGGGGGTAGAAGAGCAAGCCTCTTTTCCTCCTTTATACTGTAATCAGGTTACCCAACCTATGTTGGCTGTAGCACTACATCATCTCTGTGCCCTCCTCTTACATGGGCTCAGGGTGTTCACTAAATGAGGACTCTGGCCCCTTGCTCAGTTACTTAGTTGAACTTTTGAACTTCTCAAATTAACACAGTGAATCAATTATCAAACTCCTAGAGGGTATACAGCTGCCATAAGGCACATTCTCTACACCCTAGGATGTATAACTGCTGAGTCACTTAGTTAAGCTTCTAAACTTCTCCCGTTGACACAATGTATCAACCATTACAGCATGTATTGATTTGAGTAGGAGCTGACTTTTACTTATAAGGTTGCAGTCTTTTTTTTTTTTAGCATGAAACTTTTACTACTCTAACCCCTTTCTTATATTAACCCATTGAATTCACTTGAATGTATTATTCCATAGTATCCAAAATATTTTAGTTCAGACAAGGAGCACAGAGTGTTACTTTTGTGAAATCAGAGCAATTGCATGCTGATATTGTGACAGTTCCAAAACGTTTTGACACCAGGTATCATATTAAAAGTTTTGCAGCTTTGTTCATAACTTCTTTTAGCAAACCTGAGTAAGCATATGTAATTAATATGCTAAAATTCAGTTCTGAGTGATCATTCAATGCACTTTAGTTCTTAATGCCCTTTTACACTAATTAAAATAATTTTACTCTGGGGTCTTAGCTGAGGCATATTGAGATTATAGAGCTCATGTAATATTTAATTCCTGAAGATATGGTAACTGAGAGGAAAAATAAAGAATCTTTAAATTTTTTGAATTTTTAAAAACAGACTTCATTTCCAACTTCCTCTGCCTGAGAGCTGGAATATTCACTGCCCTCTGCTCCACTCAGATAACTGCACAGAGAAGTCACACTCTAACTGAAAAATGCTCCTCTGGAAAGAATATGCAGAGCTGCTCCAGGAGGTCAAGACCTGGTTTACTTCGGACAAAGACAAAAGGGTCTTGGAGTCACCTAGGCATAAAAGCCCTTGCAGCACTGAGCACAGCATGGCAGAGATTCGAGGCAGCAGAGGCTCCTGCATCTCCTTTGGAGTAGCTGGGAATAAATCCTTTTCTCTCCACCAGAAGACATTTACTGCAACTTTCTGGGTAAGGAGCCTTATGGGTTTTCAGCAGTGGAACCAATATATTTTCTTAAGTATTCAAAATAAATTTCTTTAAAAATTATATTTTCATAATGTAGAATTTAATATTTTGCATGCTTTTATTCTATCAAATCTATATTCCTGTTCTGCAAACCTTAACATTACTCATTAGAAGACCACATGATATGTTTATGCAAACTTTTTCTGATATGATACTTACTGTGAGCCATTTGCTTAAAAAAATCTTCCAGTATTATTTCTTTTTTTTTTTTTTTTTTTTTTTTTGCGGCAGCACCGGGGATTGAACTCACAACCTCGGTCCTGCCAGGGCAGGCGCTTAAGGCACTGAGCCAAACTCCAGGCCCTGGTTTTTTGAGGCAGGGTCGCACTATGTAGCTCAGGCTGGCCTTGTGCTCGCGTTGTAGCCCAAGCCGGCCTCGAACTCACAACGCTCCGCCTACCTCAGCCTCCCGAGTGCTGGGATTAAAGGCGTGCGCCACCACGCCCGGCTCAGTATTATTTCTTTAGAAATTTTTCAACCTGAAATTATTCTCAGAAATAAAATATGAAAAAGGATAAAAGCAGCAGAAAATTCCCATGATATTTATATTTTCCTTTTTGCAGCATATACTTATTTTTTGTGCTTTCATTTTTTGTTCTGAGGAAAATATATCACCACGGAAATTTTGTTCAAATGTTAATCAAGTGCAAACCTGACTAGTCACACGCAAGTTTTGTCTGAAAGGAATCTGAGAAACTGTGAATGGGAACAGACCAGTGTATGTGGTTCCTCAGTCTGGTAATTCCAGGTCCCTCATGTAATGCATGTTCAGAATATTGCAGCATGTGGTCATCCTCGGGGAGCAATTTCCAAGGAAGGTTTCTTGGCTCGATTCCAGGGACAAATGTTCAAATATTTAATGAATGTAAACATTTGTCTTTTCCATTGAGATCTTATCTTTTAGAATATAAACACTTCAATCTCGCTTGTGATACTTGCAATTTTTGATGAAGTTCATTTATTTACTTTTTAAATTGATACAGATTGATAAAAACTTATGGAAATAATGTTTACATTCAAGCAAGCAATCAGGAATGTTCTGCTAGGCAGTGAGACCTTAAAAGTCCAAAGAGATATTCATTTTAAGACTGTCCTTTATGAAGCATGGAAGCATAACATTTTAACCGGTAAATATTTTATATTTGAAAGTATGACCTGGCCAGAATAGTAATGAACATTCATTAGCAAAAAATAGATAACAACAAAATTTGAACAGAAACAACAACCATTCTAGACCTATTAGAATGCTGTTTATGTAATAGTAATTTCAGTATATGTGCTGCCAAAGAAAGCACAACATAGTAGTCATTGCTCCCAATCATTTTTTTCTTTGGGTTCAAAAATCTTATTTGGATGCGTACTTACAAATTGGCAGAATTGTTACATTCTGTGTATTTGATATCTTGTCTCTCACTTCATGAGATATAATCTCCCATGTCCTGTGTTATCCTTGCCTGTTATTACCCAGCATTCTCATGCATTGTGCATGCGATGACACCCCAGTCTTCACTGTGTGAACAGAACTTTCACACCTGATAAATGGACATCTGAGGCCTCAGAGGATAGGGTATAAACTCCAGCTTTTTCAGTGTGACTAGCTTCATCAACAGGCCATATGTGCATAATGCCTTTTACTCTTCTTGATTTTAATTTTATTTGACAAAGAAAAATACAATCAGCACTGAGACTGACTTAAGTATTATAGTGAGGTCAGTGGTCATATCTTTCTTTGTTCTATCAAATTAAATCAGATATATTAAAAGGAACCAGAAGAAATTTTAATAGTAAAGCTAAAATATGTTATTGAGGATTAATTTTTCAAGATGATGAGGCTAAGGAAGAATCTGAAAAAATACATAGAATGTATCTGAAGAAAACATCATCATGAATCTTACATGAGATCATGAACAAATCAGTTTTCATGTATATTAAAAATAAATGTCTTAGGAAAATGTGTGCATGTCTGAACATTTCCAGAGATAATTCCTTGTGCAGGGTGAAGATCTACTTCTGTTAAGTGATATATTTTTGATGAACTTGTGTAAAGGAAATGCTATTCATCAATATTTTCATTTATACTGAGACAGCCTAATCAAGAAATTTAAAACCTGTGACAAATTATGCACTTAACAATTGACCCTGAGGTTCAGGCCCAATGAGAAGGTGAGAGTGGTAATCTTTTCAGACTGCTGTTGAGTGCTTTTGGCAAGTATCTCATTTAGGAGTTTGTGTCAATAACCAGGAATAAATTGTTCTGTAATTTCTCTTTTTCAGTGAATCCCTTTCTGTTTTAGGGGTTAAGGTAATGTTGACTCTTTAGAAAGTTTCAAAACATTTCTTTCATTTCTATTTTATGTAAAATTTTGAGGTGGCACTGGTGTTAGTGCCACTTTAAAGCTCTGGTGAATTTTAGAAAATGCAGTGGTCCTAAGGATTTTTCAGTTGGTTTTGTTATGATTGGTTTCCATCTCATTGGATGTTATTAATCTGTTTAGATATTTTATAACCATTTACTTCAAATTAACTAGATTATGATTTTGCAGTATTTATTCATTTTGACTAGTTTCTTCAATTTAGTGTAATATGAATTTTCAAAATGGTTTCCTATCATTTTCTGAATTTGATTAGTGTTCCCTTATACCTACAATTACTAATTTGTTTTTTTTTTCACTATGTTGGCCAAGATTTTTCCAACTTTTTTTTATCTTCTTAGAGAACCAACTCTTTGATTCTTTCATCCTTTGTTTTGTTCTTTCAGTTTCCATCTCATTATCTTCCACTTTTATCCTTATAATTTCCTTCTGTCTGTTGGATTTAGGTTTGGTTTGTTGTTGTAGTTCTACAAAGTTGAACATCATCACCAGGTACTGTAATCAGGATTACTCTGCTTCTCTTACATAGTCATTCATACCTCCAATCTTCCCTTTCAAACTGCTTTCATCTTGTCCTGTTGCAGCACATTTCACACTCACCTTAAACGTTGCAGCTCAGAGCAAGTGTCACAGCATTTTGAGATCAAGAACTGACAGTCATGCAAGACTTGGAGGCAAATGTATAGCTTTATTTATGCCGGTGGCCCTGATTGGGATGGCTCACCAAAGAGTAGGGTACCACCTTCTCAGTGAGTAAAGTTTCTATAGAGTTTATTGCAAAAAAACATGAAAACAGGGTGCTTACTCTTAATTAATTGGACAAAAGGTTACCCTGAGTTTCACCATCTTTGCATATGGCAGAGACAAGCTGGAGGCACATGGTGGTCAAGAGGTGACATTCCACTTTCCCATCAGGGTTTGCTGAAGGGCAGGGCCTCCCAACTCAGAGCAAGTGTTTCTTTTCTGCTTTAGTCCCACAGACTCTGATATGTTGGATTCCTACTATCATTTAATTAGAGGAAATATTAATTTTCTCCTTTGATACCATTAAAATCTCACTGATCATTGAATAGTGCATTTTCTAATCTCTGTGCTGGTATGGTTTGTCTACGCTCTTTTGCTGATGACTTCTGGCTTCATCCCACTGTGCTCAAATCCTACTCCTGAGATTGTTTCAATTTTTCTGATTTTTATGATGTGTATTGTGGTCTGCAGTAACTGCTTTGGAGAATTTTGCAAGAGCTGCTGAAAAGAATGTGTATTCTGCTCTTGAATGAATCAATCTGTAGGCATTTCTACATCTATTTGTTTGTTTATACTGTTGCTTATCACTCCTACTTCCTTCCTGATTTAGTTGACCTATCTGTAACAGAGGGTATCAAAGTCACCTGCCATGGTTGTACTGGATTGTATCTGACAATTTGTGCTTGCACGTATGTTTGAAGGGCCAGTATCTCCCAAGTGACTGGATATGCCATATATGAATCTTGTTGTAGGGGCAAGCAAAGCCAATAATTGGAAACACCCATTATGTTGGACACCTGCAGAACATATTATAAGCAATGGTATGTGTTATTGAGGGGTTGTGGTATGGAAAGGGGAATTAGAGTGTGGTGAGAGGGAGAGGATGAAGGAATGAGCTTTAGTGGTATAGAGTGCGTGTCAGGGAGTAAGCTTCTGTGCAGAGTTAAGAACATGTAGTTTCTGTTTAGCTTTGTTTTTTAATTTTATTTTAAAATATAGTAAAATGTAACAAAATATAACAGAACAAAGTCAATCATAGCAAAGCAGTAGAACTGGTACAGAACTTCAAAACAAGATACTAGAAAAACAGTAACTACTGTGGTATATCTTGCCATCTTCACAATAGTTGACCATTCCATCATTTTGGTAAAATCAAACCAAAAACAAAACAGAATAAAACCAATCAAAACAGAATATGAAATAAAGAAAAAATATTTATCAGAATAAAGCAAAAACAATGAGAACAATATTGAACCTCAAAGACAAGACAGAAGGGAATCCACCATGTTTGCTACATTGCATACTGTCATCCTCCCAAGAGATGCTCAGACTGCCAGCCCCAGGCCTGCAAACTCAACCAAACAATACAAGAGTTTAGTTGCTATCAACTTAGCTGGTCCTCCAGACCATCAGGTTGCTTATGGGGGTAGGGGTCTTAATTCTCAACCCACGTACTTGTAGGGGCATGGGAGACACAGATCTTTCTCTTCCTGTAGTCTGTGCTGCTCATGCCACTCACCAGGAAGGCAGGCTAGTTGTCTTCTGGTTGGATCCTCCCTGACCCAACATGGTGGGTTCTCAGGAGGCATGGATCTTTCCTTTCCTGGAGTCCATGCCACTCATGCCACTCACCAGGAAGGTAGGCTAGTTGTCTTCAGAACATGCAGTTTTTGTAAGAGGTAGATACCTGGTTGAAATCACCATTTTTGGCTTTCTGAGAGTACTGAGAAGATTTGCAGGTCCCTGATGGTGACATGTAACATCTGAGTCCAGGTGTGCTTGTCTGTCCATGTGATGTTAATAAACATACGTTTATCATGATTAATCCAGAATCTATGTTCAGTTGAACCTATGGATTCTCATCCCCAGTAGAGGAAGTGGTAGTAACTGGTATCGTAACAGGATGAAGCATGTGAATTTTCTGGACAGAAATAGTCTAGGAGTATTGGTTATAAGTACAGTATCACCACATAGATCCTTAACACAGGCCAGTGTGCACCAGGGAATGTGGAATGTAAGGTTGCTGAGGTCCTGTTGGCCTGTTCTATAATGGTGTGGATGCAACCTGCTTCTCCTCCATGTTTTGTGAGGCTAGATGTTATAGGTTAAAGGTGGGTGTGGTTGTAACTGTGTCATTCTTAGGAAAGTGAAGATTGAAGACAGGAAGATATACATGTCCATAGCAGTTAAGAATGGTCAAGCTTGAGGATTATGAAGGAGATCTTGTGTATGATGTGAAAATGACCAGGAAAGACCACCCAGAATCCTACTGCAAAAAGAAGAACTAGTAAAATATAAAGGAGGAGGAACCAGACAGGGTAACAAACCATTGGTTAATCAGAAAGTGATGAATGTGAGTAAGGTGAAGATGGGTAGGAGCCAAGAGCTGAGATGACCTCTCGGGACAGGAGCACCAGAGGAGTGTGTTATTGATGGACACCATTTAGTCCGGGTGATGTGGAAACAGGATGGCACTCCAGGAACCTTGACTGCTGTTGAAGTTGCAAAGTAGACCAGGTAACAACCACTGCACTTAGATTGTAACCCTGTGGACTTAGAAGATTTGAGGTAAATTAAGTCTCCTGTAGACATTGGGGAGTCTAATTTGTCTCCTTCAGAAAGTTGTGGGAGACAAAGATATGCATGTAGGCACAGTAGATGTCAAAGAAAGTAAAAATTGGTGTATAATCTGCCAAAAGAAGAAGATCTTGGGAGGCATGTAAATTGTGAAGTAGGAACAGGCTGTCATACATGAGCTCAAAAGGGCTCAGGAAGGTAGAGGCCCAGGGAAGGGCCCTGAGCTTGGTTAGAGTCAAAGGAAGAAGCTGAGGCCAAGGTCAGTCTAGTTCTAGAATAAGTTTTGTGAGATACATCTTAATGAGTCCATTTGCTTTTTTTTGCCTTTCCTGGTGACTGTGGATGATATGGGATGTGTAAATGCCATGAAATGTGTAGACTTGCAGACACCTATTGGGTGATCTGAGAGATAAAGGCCCGGGGATTGTCAGACTGAATACTCTGTGGCATACCCCAATCTGGGTATGATGTCCTGTAATAGGGTTCTAGCAACTGTATCAGCTGACTCCCTGACCATAGGAAAGGCTTCTATCCACCTCAAAAAACTACAGACAAAGATAAGAAGATATCTGAAGGTTTTGTGATGAGGCATGTGGGTAAAGTCTATTGGCCAGTCCTGACCTGGAGTGTGTCCCCTAAACTGGTGAGTAGGAAAGGAGAAAGGAGAAGAGTGGAAGATTCCCTTGAAAAGAGGTCTTAACATGCAACTGACAGTCTTGTGTGACCTGGTGAATAATGTTTCTTGAAAAGGGATGTGTAACCCCTGGAGCCAAGAGTTTGTACAAGGTCTTCGATCCTACATGGAAACAGTTACGTAAGCTAATGATAATGTTAGAAGCTTGCTGATCTGGTAGTACCAGTTTGGGCCCTTGTAAAATCCATCCGAGTGTTTCATGTATAACTTGGCTTGTGAGGGAGAAGTAGCCGTTCTTGTGAATACTGGGGTAATGGCAAGGTATCTGCGACTAATGGGAGCAGGTGAGCCAGACACAGTTGTTGTGTGACTGGTTTGCCCTGTATATCTGCAAAAGCATTGCCCTGGGCCACAGGATCAGTGGAGTTTTGGTGTCCTTTGCAATGAATGACCACTACCTGGTTTGGGAGCTATGCTGCCTCTAAGACCTTAAGGATAAGAGGCACATAAATGGTAGGAGTGCCCTGCACAGTAATGATACCCCTCTCCTGCCAGGTTGCAGCATGAGAGTGTAAGGTACTGAATGTGCACTTTGAGTCAGTGTATATGTTTATGTTTTTACCTTTGGCTATGCAAGGGCCTGTGTCAGTGCTATGAGTTCCTATGAGTTCTGACCCAGGCAGTGATAGGTTGGCCTCTATGGTGTGTGATCTATTGACTGTGGCATACCCTGTGAGTGTCTGTATTTGTGGAACTCCCATCTATGAAGCAGGTGTCATCAGCCATGAAAAGTGGATCACTATAGATATGAGGGAAAGGGGTAGGAGTCATCTGAAAAACCTCAACAGAGTTGTGTACTGGGGCCCCCTCAGAGGTGAGAAGGAGGGTTGGGTTAAGGGTATTACTAGTGAAAATGATAATGACAGGGTCTTGTATGAGGGGGTCAATGGACCTGTTGTAGACATAAAGGGGTCATCAAAGCAGGCAGTGTTTTATGTGAGATTAAGCCTGTTAGTTGATGAGGTGAGTAAACCATAATGGCCTGATCTCGTGTGATCTTTTTGTACTCTTATGTCAGTATCACCACTGAAGTGAGTGCTCGGAGGCAAGGAGGCCAGTCATGTAGAGTGTTATCAAGCTGTTTTGAGAGGCATGCCACTGCTGAAAAGAGGGTCCTTTCTGGTGTCCTAGAACCCTCACAGCATTATGGTTTGGGGAGGTAGTGTATCAAATGAAAGATAAGGTTGGGTTTGGGAGTGTGAAAGCTAGGCCTCTTAAGAGAGCCTCCTTTAATCTAAGGAAAGGAGTGTGTATAGCCATTGTTGGATATAAGCACTCTGTTAGTGGACCCTTAGAGACTCAGTATAAAGTTTGAGCTAAAGTGGCAAAGTTAGGAATCCATAGATGGAAGAAATTAGCTAGGCCCGGGAAGAATAATATCTGTTGCTTGGTGACATGCTCCTGAAGATCGCTAAGGATTGCCTTACAATTTGTGGCTACTGAGACCATGGTAGGTATAATGGTGAGACCCAGATATTTGACCTGTGGAAAAGCTATATGGGCCTCAGTGACTGATACCCTGTATTCATGACTGAAGAGAAGTTAAAAATACCTGCATGTCATACAGCCATAGCATGAGAGGGAGAACATAAGAGGAGGTCATCAACATACTGAGGGAGAGTACTGGGTTTGAGGTTAATAGCTGTGAGGTCAGTAGCTAATGCCTGCTGAAAAAGGGAGGACTGTCGCTGAATCCCTGAGGTAACCCTGTCCAGCTGAGCTGCTGAGATTGGAGGGTGTCTGTGTCTGTCCATGTAAACGCAAAGAAGTCTTGACAATCTAAGGGTAAGGGAATAGTGAAGAAGTCCTCTTTGAGGTTCAGGACCATAAAATGAGTAGTAGAAGGGGCAATGTGGGACAGCATAGTATAGGGGTTTGGGCCTACTGGGTGTATAGGCATGACAGCATTATTTATGACTCTGAGGTCTTGAACTAAATGGTAGGTCCCATTGGGTTTGAGGACAGGAAGAATTGGAGTTTTGTATGGAGAATATGTGATTTTGAGAAACCCATTAATTAATAAGCAGTGAATTATGGGCTTAAGACCCCATTGGCATTTGGAAGCAATCAAATATTGTGGGACAGAAGGGAAAAGAGAGGGACCCCTGAGACAAATAAATATCTGAGAGGTATGAGTTGCATGGGTGAGATCAGAACGTGCCCCAAACAGCAGAATCAACAAGGGTAGCGGGGAGAGGGGTTCTGAAACCTTGACAAAATGTGAATGAGTTTGGAGAATGAGGGCTGTAGGTAGGGTGAAGGTGAAAGAGAAATTGAGTTTTAGGAGAAGGTCCCTACCTAGCAGAAGCATAGGGCAGGTTTGGATAACAAGAAAGCTATGTGTGAAGTTGGGCATTGTGGTGCATGTCTGTAATCCCTGCACTTAGAAGGCTGAGGAAGGAGGATCACTGTAAGTTTGAGACCAGCCTGGGCTACAAAGTGAGTTCAAGGCCCACCTGAATAAATAGTGGGACTCTGTCTCAAAAAATAGGGCTGGGGATTCAGCTCAGTGGTGTAAGCACCTGCCTGGTTGTAAGTTAGATCCCTAGGGAAAAATAAAAGGTTGTAAGTTAGATCCCTAGGGGAAAAAATGTGTGAAAAAGACAGTCTGAAAGCTGCAAGGCATGAGTTTCATCTGAAGAAGTCATGATGGTTGACCATCAACCCCTACTACAGAGACTGTGGACTGCAAACATCAGCCTGAATATTCAGACCAAACAATGTATGTCACCCCTGTGTCAATACGGAAAGAAAGGGTTTTACCTGAAATATCCAGCAAGACTAGGGGTTCTGAGAGAGTCACCTTGGTGGGGACCCTAGGCCCCAAGCCCCATCAATCATCAGTGGCAAATCTGAGCAAGCTAGTTTGTGATGAGTAAAGAGGCAACAGTGGTGTACAATCCTATGAGGATGGGGAAGTTGATGACTTCTCTTGTCTCTGGTGAAGAGGACAGTCAGTCTTCCAGTGACCCTCCAGCTTGCAGATGGGGCAGGGCCCTGGTGGTGGCCTCAGATCTTGGCATGTTCATGCTCAATATCAATCCTTGTTGCACTTGAAGCAAGGTCCTAGAAGAGCTTGAGTCCTGGGATTTTCAACAGGTTGTGACTTGCATTGAGCCCTGAGTGTTACAGCCAAATGTTGCCCCTGGAGTTTAGCTTGGAGTTTAAACTTTATAAGATCCTCCTGTTTCTGTTGAATCTTTCCATTATCAAAGATACAGAATGCCACATCTAACAGTTCACTATGTGGGGTTTGAGGACCAAGGGTAGACCATTGGAATTTCATCTAAGTATCTGGGACTGCCTAAGAGATAACACGTGAATTTAGGAGAACAACAACCTTAGGCAAGTGAGGTCTGACATTTATAAATACAATAAAAGTCTTCATAAGATGAGACATAAATTCTTTATGATTTTCATCCTGTCTTTGAGATAATTCATGAATCTTGTGGCAATTAAGCTGATTTTGAGAAATTTTGTGGAGGCCTATCAGGATGCATTCCAACATTTGTGCTGGATGTTTAAGACCACTTGCATTGTGTTGATAATCTCACTGGGGATCTGTGTTGGGAACAACAGCTACCCTAATGGGATGATCACAGTCCAATTCATGCTTTTCATCAGCTGCTGCATGTGCAGCCTGCTAGAGCTTCACATTTTGCACTGGAGAAAGAGTGGATGATAAAATAATATGGATATCTTTATAGGTGAAATCATATGAATGATACACAAATTTAAGCTGTTTGATAAAGGTAAAAGGGTCAGCATCAAAGGAGCCTACACAGGAGGAGATATGAAGGAGATCTAAAATGGAAAAAGGAACATGTACTCAAACAGCCCTTCATCACCTGCCACCTCACAAAGAGGAAGGAGAGGTGCAGTTAGGGCAGGGCCAGAAAAGGTTCGGGGAGGAGGTATGGACAGAGGAAGGGCAGAAGTGGAGGTCAGGGGTGGCACTTGGGCAGAGTGAGACCAAGCGTGATGGGCAGAGGGAGAGAAGGTTTCTGGGTGGGAGGGGACTCAAGAAAGGACAGGAAAGTGGCAGGATGAGATAAAGAAGGCAAAAATGAAGAGGAGATAGGAGGAGACGTAAGAGGTGATGAAGGAAGGGGAGGAGAGAATGGGTCTCAGGGATAGGGCTGAGGAACAATTGCTGATGGGACATTATCTATGGGATCTCCACGATTAATGGGGAGGAAAGAGATTCAGGAGGAGGGGTTTTGGGCACTGTATAGTGAGCCAGAAGAACCTGAGTCACTGTCCAGGCCCAAAGTAGATTAGAGCATGCCCAGGGTGCAAAAAAGTCCTGAACATATGGGTTCTCAGACCATTTGCTGTTAGCGTAGCAAAAATAATCAAGGTCCCAGAGGATATCCAAGCCAAGAGTGCCCTCATGTGGCCATTGATAGTTATTGTCTAAAGAGTAGTTTAGCCACATATTTTGGCAATGAAAGACAAGACAGCAGGGTTTCATATCCTCTTTTAGGCTGAGTGCACCTAAGTGGTACAACAAGCAGCAGAGAGAAGTGTGTTTGCAGGGTGAGAAGAGAAGTTTCCCATGGTGACTGAATCAGAAGTGAGCCAATGGGCAAAAATTCCAAGCTGCACTCCCTGAAGGAATCATCACCCTAGCAGGGAGAATGAGAAAGAGAATACGAGCCCCACACTCAGGCCCAGCAGTCATTACTGGTGGGATGGAGGGTAGCCCCAGAGGGCAAAGTCCAGTAGGATGAGAGAAAAAAAGGGGGACCATTCTGACGTGGTGCCGTGGTTTATGAGACAGGAACTCTGAAGTGAGAGTTGGCTCACCTGCATGGACTTGTGAGGATTGAAGTGGCCGGTGGTGGATGGAGGCTAGTAACAGCAAAAGCAGAGTTGGAGAGGAGAGGAAAAGAAGAAGGAAAGATCTGTAGGAGAAGGGGACTCAAATCAGGGCAATCCCTGGAGGTCACAGGACCTTTCCCACTTGAGTCATGGCACCATCTGTTTGGTCCTTTGATGTGAGAGAGAGAACAGGAGAAAAAATGGAGAAAGAAAGAAAAGAGGCCTATACTGCAGGCATGGGAGGGCTTCCAAAGACATGCAAGCAACCCCTGAGGGGAAACAAACAAAAACCATGGGCTTTTATTTGGAATTAACAAGGGTGGATTTAAAGGGGCAGGCAGAATGATGTATTGACTACTGATTGGAAAAACATTGTTGTGCTCACAAAAAGTGGGAGGTTCAACTTTTGGGTTTGCAAGAATGCGAAAGTCAGTGCTGAAGGGAGGTGCTGTCCAGTGCCATGTTGACTTGCACATGGGAAAACCTGTCACTTCCAATACTATCTGGGTAGAAACTATTCAACTTCAAGTCATTCAAGAAATAAAGTATGAAAACCATATAAGAAGCATAATCTGAGATTTTCTTGATAAAATTAATTTTTATGTTTGAATGAATTAATAGTTTATTTAGTTAAATTGAATCACATTGTAAATTCTTTTTCAGGGCCTGATCACATGGAAACCTCCTTTGGACATTTCATCTAAAAAGAATACATGAAGGAAAAGAGTATATATGTTCAAGAGTGTACACTTTCCCACCCAGTCTGCCTCAGGGCACAATGTCCTAGCAAGATTCCTTGGCCTGATTCCAAGGACAAAATGTCAAAGATTCAGTAAATGAAATACATTGTCAATTCCAGTAAAGGCCACACACTAAAAGTCAAAATCACTGCATCTTCTCTTGAGATAACCTAAACTGTTGCTGAATTTCACTTATTTGCTTCTTAAATTGGCACAACTACATCGATTTGCAGAAATTAAAGTTTCCATTAGGGTGATTAATGGGCATTTTTTTTTATTAGGGAGATGGAGAAAACATTTCCAGAGACATACTTATTTAATAACTTACTATAAAGGATAGAAAACTACAATGTTCACCAGAAAATATTTTATATAGAAAGTATTACATTACCACAGAAGTAAGTCTTGTTCATTAGAAAAAATAGAAAGCAACAATATTCAATGAAGAAAAAGAAATTCTAAACTTGTTGACATTTTTTACATACTAATAATTTCCCCAATTATTTTCCTTTGTGTATAAAGCTTATATATATAAGTGTGTGTACTTACAGGTATTTGTAAATATTGTAATAATGTGTACTAAGTCTCATTCTAATATTATAGCTAAAACATTATAATCTAACATGAAGTGGTGAATTAAAAACTGATGGTCTACTTGTGACACCAGCTGCACTGAATCAGTGTGGTGCTGGGTGGGGATGGCCCACCAGAGGACTGCTGCCAACATAAAAGTGAGAACTGGAGATGAGGCAGTGTTGCTGGTTCTCCTGTTGCTGTTGATTCTCCTGGAAGAGCTTGTAGAGCTTCTTTCCTGATATGAACTTGACTATTCTCATTGTCACAGAATTTTGGGACCTTGCTGCAGAGGGTGGCTGTGGTAATCTATGAGGGAACCCTGGTCCTTACTTTGAGAGTTTTTTTTCCTGGCTCCAATGCAGACCCCTCAGCCTGCTGGCACAGATCCTTCATTGAGCTGGCACAGACTTTCTGGCTTCCACTGCTGACCTTTGGGGTTTCTCAGTGCAGATCCATGAAACAGACTTGTATGAATCATTGTCATAAGTTCTAGGTCTTCAGCTGGACTCAAGCAGGATGTGGCTGTGGGATCTGGGCAGCTGGATGGACTTTTGGGGGGTCTTTAGTGTGTGGACAGATTAGCTGCACTTTTCATATTTGACTGGGTGATTATTCTAAAATAATTTTATAAATTATGCATCCTGTATTAATTTATTTTCTTTGCAAGCCCTGACTATAACACACAACATATATTAGTATAGACTTTTCTAAGCCAATGCCTCCATGTGTTACATATTCTATGGTGCCTCGGCCATCACCAAGTGAACTAAATATTCACAGCTGGCAAATGTACACTTCAAGGGCCCACAGGAGTGGGTGAGATCATCGATTTCATGTAGCCAGTGTCACCTGGTTCTTCAATAAGCTATACATGTAGAATGTGCTTTACTGCTTTAGGGTACTTTATTTTGTTTTTATTTTATAAAAGTAAAATGATCAGAAAGACAAAATCAGCTCTGTATGGAATATAAATTTTTTAATGAATTTAGTGGACAAAAACTTGCTTTGGTTATACATAATCAAGTCAAATGTTGTTTTGAAAAGATTGAAGAGAAATTAAAATATAATAATAAAACAAATATTTCATTGAGTGTTATCTTTCCAAGAGGAATAAGCAAAGGTAGGCTTGGAAAAATGACACTGAGAATCAAGGAACATAGATATGTTGAATCACACATTAATACATGAATAATCAACTGCAATATAGAGAGAAAAGTGCTCATGTCTAACAATTTGAGGAGAAAATTTGGTGAATAAGAACTATTTCTGTTAAGTATTATATTTACAAGGACGTTTGGAAAGGCAATTATTTTCATCCATATTTTAGTTTATCCTGAGATGGGCTAACCCCAACCCTAGCCTCAACCCTAACCCTAACCCTGACCCTAACCCTAATATTGAGATTTAAGATAAATGCAAGGCTGAGGGTGAATTTCTAAGTCAGTGTCATCTGAATAGGCATGAGATTGCAAGATGCCATGAGAAAGATTTTTTTACTCAGATTTTCTATCTTTGAAACACATTCAGGTTATACATAGAGCTGCTTGTGATGGTAGAGAAATTCTTGTAATTAGTGTTTCACAGCAGCAATGAAAGTCAAACCAATGATTCCTAATCACTTTCCATGTAAACATTCGTGTCATTCAACTACTACATCATCACATTTTAAGTTCCCACGTTTATTTACCTTCTTATTCTTTTCTTTCCCTCACTCTCTATAGTATTGTAGCTGTATTTTTCTTTTCTTGCATCTTTGACTAGTTAAAGAATCAATATTAGTTTCTTTGTTTTATTTATATTCTTGAATAACACTGATGCAAACTTATGATGTAGATTGTGATAATTTAATTTATGCATGTAAGCTGCATCAACTCTACTGTATTAGCATACCCATCAAAAACTTTGTTATTCTTTACATTTAATAATTTGCTACTGTTTTCATTTGTTGATAAATAATATGCAACCTTTGATAAAATTATATTTTAATTCTTGTATCTTAACACTTTTTGTTTCCCCAGTTTTACTAGGTTGAATTTATTATTCTCTCTAGCATCTAATACAACCAAATGTTTTTTTAAATTTTTATGTGCTTCATGGTTCAAAAATATATTTCCATTTATTGTGTTCTTATCACTTTATTTTTCATTTATATGTTTTCATTTGACTTTCTGCTATTCTTGCATATTACATATGTAAAATGGATTTTCCTTTTTATGGCTAAGTATTATGTGAAGTTCTGAATTTATTTTTAAAATACTTAGTAGTCAACAGGTTTCTTACTTCTGAACTATTACTTTGATGCTCTCTTCTATTGTACACAAAAATGATTCATTTTAATTAAATGATAAACTTGCAAAAATTTATGGAACACTTGTAATCAACTCATAAATAACTCATAGGTGTAGATATGACTTGAAAGATGATATAGTTATCTGACTGTGTAAACTGTAGTAGTCATAGCTGATAGATTCCTTTCAATGACAAAGAAAATAGCAAAATAATTGATTACACATATTAGATTATAAAATGCACTATAATTGAAAAAACAACATATGAAAGAACACAGTAAATGGGGTTCAGTAGCTGGAGCAAGGGGAAGTAGCAAGAAAAAGTGTTATCAATGAAGAGTTCAACAAAAATGTGTCAATTAACAAAACACATGGTAGAGGAGTTTTTCAAGTAGCCAGGGGAAAGTTCAAACCCCCTAGCTAAAAAACTTGCACAGACATAATGCATACAGACTGTGAGAACTAACAAGGAAAAATGTATTATACAAATTTTATTTTCTGGAGGTGACAGAAAGAAAACATTTGAGACAGAAAA